>JAVKOQ010000262.1:0-72475 GCA_031835245.1 Balamuthia mandrillaris
TTGAAAAGGGTCAAAGATCTGTTGCCGAGATCAATTCCGATAAAGAACATATGACGTCATGGGATGACGTGGAATAGAAAACTTGACAAGAAAAGGAAAAAAATCCACGTCAAAGGAAAAAAGAAAAGAAGGAAGGCCGCGGCAGGAGAGAAGAGAGAGGAGAGAGATAGGGGAAGAGGAGACTAAACATCCGTTGTTCTCTCTCACCCATTGCCAAAGGGTTTTTTTTACTACTGAATTTTTTTTTGTAAAACACCCTGCGCGGTATGGTGGTAGAAAGTATGATTGGAATTTTGGCAGAGCTGGAAGCGGAGATGCTCGTGGCCTACTCTGCCATACTTGTGATGGCGCTGGTGCCCATCTGGATTGGCTCTCATCGCTCTTTGGAACAGAAAGCGGTACTTCAAGACCCAGCCTCCGCTTCTCATTACTCCTTCAGTTCCCCTTCGGTATCTTTGCCGAGTGCAAAACAAATCTACACTCCCTCGCTCCCAGATTACCTTTTTTTTTCTTCTTCAGCTTCGCCACTCTTTTTGTTCCCTCTCTTTCATCCTTCAGTTGCTCACCCCCTTATTTTCTTCTTGGTCATCTGTGTGCAGACGGAAACTCTCTCTTCAAAGGACGCTTACATGTTTCCTGTGATCGGCAGCTGCGTTCTCTTTGGACTGTACCTGCTGTTCAAGTTTCTCTCAAAGGAATATGTAAATATGCTGCTCACGGCCTATTTCCTGGTCTTTGGCATCGTGGCTGTGTCTTCCACCCTCCGCCCCTTCCTTGCTCCATTCTTCTCTCCCGCCGTCCGGGAGAGAGAGCCCTACCACCTCAGTTTTACTCCATTTTGGAGAAAGGGTAGATATTTTTCTTACTCTTCTTTGCTCTTCTGCTCTAGTTCTTCTTTTCTTCTATCCTCTTCTTTCTTCTTTCTTCTTTTTGCTTTCTTCTTAACTGATTTCATATGACAGAGGCAATTGAAGTGAAGTTCACGATGGTGGAGTTTGTTTCTACTTTCTTTGGCCTTATCATCGGCATTTGGTATGTCTCCACGAAGCACTGGATTTCCAACAACATTCTGGGTCTCTCCTTCTCCATCCAGGGTGTGGCCTTCCTTTCTTTGGGCAGCTACCAGACTGGCTGCATCTTGCTTGTGCGTATTTCACCATTTCTTTCCTTCTTGCTTCCACTTTGCTCACGCCTCTCTTCTCTCCTCACTTTTTCTCTATCTCTGCTCTCATTTTCTTGCAAAAAGGGAGGGTTGTTTTTGTATGACATTTTTTGGGTGTTTGGCACGGACGTGATGGTAACAGTAGCCAAGTCCTTTGATGCTCCCATTAAACTGCTTTTCCCCAAGGACATCTTTGCCGAGGAGATGCAGTTTAGCATGCTGGGTCTTGGTGACATCGTTATCCCTGGTATGCTATATTCCCACTTCACCCTGTCTATTTTGTTCTCTAGTTGTGTTCTTTGATCACGTTTCATTCATTACTGTTTGCTCACATAACATCCCTTCACTGCAGGTATTTTTATTGCTCTGCTGCTTCGCTTTGACGCGAGCCGAGCAGGAAAGAAGGACAACTTTGCTCGCACGCACTTTATCACCACGTTCCTGGGCTACATAGCAGGCATGGTGGCCACCATCGGCGTCATGCACTTCTTCCAAGCCGCTCAACCCGCTCTTCTCTACCTCGTGCCTAGCTGCATCGGCTCCTCCTTGTTGGCTGCTGCCGCCACCGGCAATCTCAAGCAGCTCATCAACTACAGTGAGGAGGCACCGGAGGAAGAGCAAACGACAACGACCTCCACAACAACAAAGGACAAGAAGGCCCCGGCTACCAAACAGGACTAAAAAAGAGAGAGCTGTGTGGTTTGTGTTTGGTTTTTGTCCAGTTTTTCTTTCTTTTTTTTTTCCCAAAAGAACACACCCCTTCATCACTTCAGCCCAAAGGCATCTTTTTTTTTTTTCCTTTGCTGCGGTCGAGGGTTCTGTCACCGGTTTTATCTCTTTTTTCCGTCGTATTTTTCTTTCTTTGGGTGATGCGGTGACGTGGCGGCGCTATTCCGCCGCAGCGAAAAGGGCGGAAAAAGGAGAAACATCGAAAAAAAAAAACAAATCAAACTTGGTGCCAAAAAGGGGCAGAGCGGAGAGCCTCTAAATTTTTATTTTTTTTTTGTTCTCGGCGTAGAAGAAGAGGGGAGCGCGTTTGTGTGCGTGACGGTTTACCAGCCTTCTTTTGACTTTTCTGGTAAGATCTTGCGGCTGTCCCCCTTGCTTCCCTTTATTCTTCTTGCGGCTGTCCCCCTTCCTCCCCTTTTGATGCTCCACTTACCAAACAAAAAACCGCAACAATAATAGCAAGGGCAAAAAAAGAACAAATTTGATTGGATGAGAAACAGAGAGATGAACATGTTGGCTCGGTGGTCGTTGGTGGCGGTAATCGTGACGGCCTTTTGTATTCAAGCGGCTGTTGGTTTTTACTTGCCAGGTGTAGCGCCTCGCGAGTACCAACACGGCAACACAGTGCCCTTATTGGTCAACAAATTGACAAGCGTGAAGACCCAGCTGCCCTACCGCTACTACGACCTTCCCTTCCCTGCCCCCAAAAAAATCGTAGATGCTAGAGAAAACCTGGGCGAAATCTTGTTGGGCGACGTCATTGAAAATTCTCTTTATGAGGTATATGTTTTTGATTGTGTTTCTCGCTGTTCGAGTTGTGTGGTCACGCTTCTTAGCAACTAAAACGTATGTTTTGCGGCCTTTAGATTACAGTCAACGTCAAAGACAAAGAGGAGGTACTTTGCAAGGTTCTTGAGACTAAGAAGTACAGTAGTGATGAAGTGGAGGAGTTCATTGAAAAGATTGAACAGGAATACCGCGTTCATTGGTTCTTGGCCCCAAAACTATGTTTTATTTTTTCCTTCCTTTTGTGGCTTACCTCCTATTTTGCTTCACAGGCTTGTTGACAATCTTCCAAGTGCCACTAAGCGGACCATCATAGACAACAACAACAAGGAAAGGTTCATATATGAAGCCGGTTTTCCATTGGGTTCTGTCCGTAGGACCAGCAACAGTGTATTGAGTCTTCTATTTTTCTTTTTGACTCTTTTCGGTTTATTTACCTTTTCCCTTCTTTTTAGGTCAATGCTCCTCAAATACTGCTTAACAACCACGTCGACATCACCATCCTTTACCACGAAGATCCCGCGTATCAAGGCATCCGTGTAGTTGGTTTTGAGGTCGACGCAAGCAGGTACTGTTGCCACTGTTCTCGCGCCACTATTCTGTAGTTCTTGCGACACTAGATTGACCACATTATGTTTCTCCAAACCCCCTTTAGTCGCAAATGGTTGGATTACTCCGAGACAACCTGCGGTGTCTATCATGAGGAACTTGTCTTGACCCCTCATATGGATGAGACCTCTGTGACTTGGACATACAATGTCACGTGGGAGCCAAGTCCCATCCGCTGGGCTTCTCGTTGGGACAGCTACATGATGATGACGGATAGTCAGATTCACTGGTTCTCCATCATCAACTCCCTCATGATCGTGCTCTTCTTGACTGGCATGGTTGCCATGATCATGATGCGCACCCTTCACGCCGACTTCAGAAGGTACCGTGAAATGGAAACAAGTGAGGAGGCTCAAGAGGAGACCGGTTGGAAGCTGGTGCATGGGGATGTGTTCCGCCCACCCAGCAGGCCCATGCTTCTTGCTGTTTCCGTCGGAAGCGGTGTTCAAGTGTTTGCCATGTCTTTGATAGTGATGGGTTAGTTGAACATACCCTTACTTAATTTGTTTTGAATTATTCGTTGATATCTTGGATGTATAGTGTTTGCTGTTTTGGGATTCTTGTCTCCGGCGAACCGTGGAAGCCTGATGACGGCCAGCGTGGTTTTATTGGTGGTTATGGGGTATGTATTGCTGAATTATTTTTGTTATGTTGATGACTCATTAACGCAACGCGTTGTTCTGCAACTTAATAGTATCTTTGCTGGTTACTTTGCTGCGCGTGTTTACAAGATGTTTAAGGGCAAGGCCTGGAAGAAGACTACCCTACTGGTAAGAATCCTGTTTTTTTTTTAAAAAAAAATTGAGATTGTTTAACTGAACCTTTTTCCCCCGAAAGACTGCCTTCCTGTACCCTGGTATCAACTTTTTGATCTTCTTCATCCTTAACATGGTACTCAAAGGCGAACACTCCTCTGGAGGAGTTTCCTTCTTGGTATTGTTGGAGCTCTTTGCCCTCTGGTTCGGTGTTTCCATCCCTCTTACCTTCTTCGGAGCCTACTTTGGATTCAAGAAGCCCGTACGATCTCTCTCTCTCTCTCTCTCTCTCTCTCTCTCAAAACCGCACACCTTTGTGCTCATGAATTTCTGAAAAGGTGCCGGAACCTCCAGTGCGAGTTAACCAAATCCCTCGTCAAATTCCTGACCAAGTGTGGTACATGAGGCCAGTGTTCTCCATCTTGATGGGTGGCATCTTACCCTTCGGAGCCATCTTTATTGAGCTGTTCTTCATCTTGTCCTCCATCTGGTTGCACCAGTTCTACTTCCTGTTCAGCTTCCTTTTCATCGTGTTCTTTATCTTGATCCTCACCTGCGCTGAGATCACCATCGTGATGTGCTACTTCCAACTGTGCAGCGAGGACTATCACTGGTGGTGGAGAGCTTTCTTGACCTCTGGTGCCTCTGCCCTTTACATGTTCCTCTACAGCATCTTTTACTTCTTCTCCAAGCTCCAAATCACCAAGTTTGTGTCCGCCATGCTTTACTTTGGCTACACATTCATCTTTGCCATGCAGCTCTTCTTGTTGACGGGTGCTATTGGCTTCTTTGCTTGCTATTTCTTTGTCAGGAAGATCTACAGCAGCATCAAGGTGGACTAAACGCCTTCTCTTTTTTATTTTTTCACACACAAACAAAGTCTTTCACTGCTCCCGTTCTCTTGTGTTTGTTACGAGTGTCGACAACAGGCGGTTCCAAGACGACCTGAGCTTTCTCTTTTATTTCAATTTCAGCACGAGGGTTCACTGTGAAAAGTTTACAAGAAGATATTTTTGAATATTTTGGCGCCAAAAATTGTGCAAGGGAGAAGTGGTCCCCCAATTTTACGTGGCACGACGACAAAAGGCGACAACCGTTAGCCAGCAGCAGCAACAACAAGACGTCTTGACGGCTACCACCCACCTTTGGCAGTGAGCCTTTCTATTTTTTTTTTTCGTTTTCGCTTTGTTGTTTGTTTGGTTTTTTAAAAAAAACCAAACGAGACTTGTTTCCTTCCGTTACCACCAACGGCTACGCTTCAGCTCCAATAAGTTGTTTACCGTGTAATCAGTGGCAGAACCAACGGTGGTGAGTCAAAGTGGAGTCTCCTCTTTGTTGTTCTGCTTTGTGACTGCTGTCTCACCAACTACCGTTGTTTTTTCCTATTCTTTTCGAAGCAAGGAGGAGGAAACCTTGCACAGCGCCACACCCAGCAACCACTTTTTGACCGCGGAACCTAAGCAACGCATACTAACATGAGCGACTCTAGAAAACGCAAATTCGCAACGGTTGAGGCCAAAGGCGAAAACGAAGCTGCCGTTACCCAAAAAGAACATACTTATCCCTCCAAACGGGTACTTTTGGCCTCCTTTTTTCTTTTTGAAACGTTCATACTCACCGATTCGTTATTTGTTGCAGCGAGACACTTCGGCTTTTTCTTGGGAGGAAGAGAAAGAGAAAAGTTGGGCCGATTGCGACAGCAGCGAGACAACAGACAAGTCATCATCCGCTGCGATCTCCACCGAAGACTTCTCCACCCCGCCAAACTCGCCGCCCTCAAGTCCCTCTAGAACCTCTAGTAGGCAGGTGCCCTTGGGATGGTGTCCACCGAGCCCTAGTCCAATCCGCTCGCCTTGGCGCAGACGAATAGCAGTGCCTCCCAGAACCTCTTACTTGTTCCGAAAACATTTTGGCAACGACAGCGATGATCTGCACCCACAAAAAGCTGCTTCTCTCCCAAACCTCGAGCCCTTTTGGGTGCTAATAAGCACGACCCCCTTATCACCAAAAGCTTGTTGCTGGGTGCCTCCTCTGGTGGTGAGGAAGAGGAGGAAGATGAGTTTGAACTCACTCTTGGCGGCATGAGCGATGTGAAGGACGGGAGCCCGAAGCCAGCAACTAGCATGCCAGTCCTCAAAGTCACACCCCCAACTCCTGCCGCTGAATCTCCCTTTAAGGCACACAACACATCCGAAACCTTCACTCCTCCATCCACACCTCCTCGCGCACGACCAACTCCTGACCTACAAGCCATTCTTTCTCCTCGTGTTTTCCCGACGACAGCCCCTGCCTCCTCTTCCTCTTCCTCTTTTCACGCCGTAACACCACTGCGCATCCGACCGCCACCCTGCAATATCAACCCTTTCTCTCCTGAACGCCCTTCGCTCTCCAACAAACGCCAAACGAAAACACCTACCGTCCCCTATGAACGTATGTTCCTTCTTTCTTGCCAATCCATTCTTGTGCTCTGTCTAATGTCGATCCTTTTTTAAATTCTTCCTTTCTTACAGCAATGGTCTCCACCACTGCTTCAACATATTCCGCAACAACGATAACTTATAGTCGGTATCTCGAAGAGTTTGAGGAAATAGCCGAAATTGGTTCCGGTACTTTTTCTAACGTGTATAAATGTCGCAATCGGGTCGATGGCTGGCTCTACGCTGTCAAGCGGGCACGAGCACAATTTAAGAGTTCTGGGCATAGGTACATTTTCATTTGTTTCTCTTCTCTTCCAGCACCACCCCCAGCAATTTATTGACGAAAACAAACAGAGAAAACACTCTAAAAGAGGTATATGCGAACGCAAGCCTTGGTTGCTGCCCCAACATTGTTAGATATCACAGCGCTTGGGTGGAAAACGACCGGCTATACATACAAACGGAATTCTGCGATGGTGGCAGCCTAGATGATCAGCTCAACGGAGATCATCCTCCTCTATCCGAACAACAACTCTGTGATATCTTGCGACAAGTTGCCAACGTAACATCTCTCTCTCTCTCTCTTCCTCTCTCTCAATACTGACAGGAATGTATGTAGGGCTTAGCTGTTATTCATTCGCGAAAATTAGCACACCTTGATGTAAAGCCTGAAAACATATTTAAAGATTTGGGCTCACTGAACCCCGCCGCTGAAAAGGGCAAAGTCATTTACAAAATCGGCGACCTTGGCTTGGTATCTCTTGCTGAGGCGCACTCTGAAGTTCACGAAGGTATTGTACACTCCGTCCTCTCGCCTAAAAACGAACTATTAATATTGATGGAACCATTTAAACAGGTGATAGTAGATATCTCTCTCGGGAACTCTTGCAATGTAATGTAGATTGTAGTCAATTGTCAAAGGCGGACATCTTTTCTTTAGGATGCAGTGTTTATGAATTGGTGGGTAGACGTGTTTTTTATTTAAAAAAATCGCAGCATCCTCACTAACTCACTCTACAGGCATTAGGCAAAGCGCTACCCTCACGAGGAGACGAGTGGAACGCCATTCGGGATGGCCACATCGCTCTCCCGAGACAATCCTTTTCGGTGGAGTTCGAGGAGCTCATTAAGTTGATGCTTCATCCAGATGTTCAACGACGGCCCAGCGCAGAGGAGCTGCTGCATCATCCATTGCTTCTCACGGAGGAAGAGCGGAGGTTCCAGAGGCAGGCGGATGAGCTTAGTTCTCTTCAGTCCCGCTTGCAAGCAGCGTTGGAGCAAAACGCCCTTTTGCAAAAAGAACTGCGCCGGGTGTGCCCTTCTTCTACCTCTTCCCTCCTTTCTGGCAGCAGCAAACACGTCGCTTCGATAGAAAGTGATGGTGGCAGCACAGCAAACGCCGCCTCTTCAACCTTGTTGGAAAAGCTGTACAGCAAAGTTTGCAGCAAGGTGGAAAGCATCTTGTGATGATGGATCACCTTTTTTTGTTAAGTTTTTTTTTGTGACTTATATTTAAAAACGGGAGCAGAAAACAAAAACAAAAACACCTCGCAGGAGGTTCGTTTAAGCAACGGAGAGGCGAGGGGAGATGTTGAGGAGAGCACCGTCACCAGGATAAATGGTTGGTCCGTACACGATCTCATCAGAGGTGGGAGTCTCCACGCGCTCAAAGTCACAAAGGGAGGAGAAGAGCACAACGAAGCCGGTGAGATGGAGCATAGCGTACTCATAACCGATGCAGCGGTGAGGTCCAGCACCAAAGACAAGGTAGTGCTGGCTGTGCTTGCGGTCCTCCTGCCTCTCCGAGTTGAAGCGCTCGGGATCGAAGCGGTGGGGGTCCTCGAAGCCCTGGAAGGAAGAAGAAAAGACAGAGGGAATGACCAAGCTGCCCTTAGGGACGGTCACATCGATGCCAAGGTTGTCATCCTTGAGCTGGAAGTCCTTGAGGGCCTTGTGAGGAACCAAAGTGGCGGGAGCACGGATGCGGAGCACCTCCTTGATGACCTGACGAGTGTAGGTCATGCTAGTCAACATCTCGGGAGTAAGATTCTGAGTGGAGGCCTTGAAGAAATGCTCCACCTCGTCCCTCACTCGCTGCAAGACGTCCTTGTGGCGAGCCAGGAAGTGGCAGGCCCAGGTCAGAGAGGCAGAGGAGGCGTCTTGGCTGGCGAACAAGAAGTCGAGCACGGTACAGGCCACGTCATTGTCGGAGCTGTGCTCAGGAGCTGGAGCGCCCTTTTCTTCGGCCTCCTGGATGGCCTTGACGGTATCCACCATCCAAAAGTCCAACAGGCACTCGGGCTCATGGCCCTCCCTCATTCTCTGCTTGCTCTGCCTGGCGCACTCCTCCAGCAGGCTGACGATCCTCTTCCTGGCGCGGATGCCCTTCCAGAGGGTCGTTCCAGGAAAGTTGAAAGGCAAGGCCAGGAGGGCATCATTCATGGTGCCGTAGAACTCGCGAAACTCAGCAGCCGTCTTAGAGGTGAGGTAGGGTCCCACAAAGACTCGCTGGGAGGTCTCCAGGTTGAGGTCGCGAATGAGGGGGCGCACCTCGATGGGTCCCTCCCCTCGCTCGTTCATTTGGGCCTGCTCCTCCAACCATGCCTTGATGTGCTCGCGGATGGTGTTCTCCTGGATGTTGACGTACTTGGCAAGGGCCTTGCGGATGAACAACGGCAAGAGCTGCTTGCGGAGGTTCTTGTGAGCTTCCCCTTGCATGAAGGCCATGTTGTTCTTGCCCATCAACCTTTCTCCATTGAGGTTCAAAACGATCTGCAACGTGTTGTTACTGCAGAAATAAACAAAAGTGAGCAGCAGAATAAACAACAAAATAATAAGAATTTCTTTAATACAAAGCAATTGTTATAACCCAACAAGCGTATTAAAAAAAATAGCACTTTACCTGGAGTTGTTGAAGACTTGGCGGGAGAGGCTAGAGTCCTGAGTGAAGAAGAACAACCTTGTATGAAAAAAAACACGCACACAACAAACAAAAGGACAGAAATGTTGAATAAGAGGGAGCAATAACTCTTAAAAAAAAAAGAGAGAGGAGGTTACGTACTGTCCAACTAGAACGTTCCAGGAGAGCGGACCATATTTGTCCTGGGCGTCCCAGAACGCAAACGGGTGAAACACCATGTGCAGCACATTGCCCAAGAAAGGGTAGAAAAATCTGGGGCCAGGCAAGCCCTGCGTCTTCCTCCACAAGCTATATTGCTCCAGTACCACCAATACACTGACGACCGTGGCCACGCCCACTAGGCAGCTCTGCAGCCAGCTACCTCCAGCAGGAGCCACCAAGGCGTCGTTGACCTTCTGTACCACCTCCTCCAACATGGCTGCTCTCTCTACGCCTCGGCCTTTTGTTTTGTTAAATGTTTTTTTGCCATTGAGGCGAGCACACAAAGCATTTTTTAGAAAGGGTAATGGCGGCCGTGTAATTAAGGTACCCGTAAATAGAGAGGGACAAAGATTGTCCAGCATAAAGAAATATAAATACTGTCAAGTTTCTGGGCGGCTCCCTTGGTTAAATGGTACTGATGTTTTCTCTCCTTAAAAATCGCCGAGTTACGGTAATGGCCCGAGGGGCACGCGAAAAAAACTTTTATTCGCGACAGACGACACGAGAAAATAAAGATTTGCCAACAGTCTCCCTAACAAAAAAAAGAATTGGAGGAGGCCGGCATTGATCCGGCTACCTCTCGCATGCTAAGCGAGCGCTCTACCATCTGAGCTACACCCCCTAAGTTGCTAAATTAACCAATAATCTTTGCGGTGCGGCACTTCTGCGACATTTAATCTATTTTAGCATTATTACTTTTTCCAATTCCAGGAAACTTTTGCTCGAGAAACAAAGAAAAGTAGCAAAAAACGCCAGTAACGAAACCACCGGTTCACTGTTACCTGCCGTTTTCCTCCCTCGCCACCACAAACACAGCCAACACTAACCACAACCAGGCACCACCACCATGGCTGCCGAACAGCCAGATGCTACTGAAGTAGCAGTAGTAGGAGAGGACAGCAACAACGAAGAAGAGGCGAGGGAAGAGAGACCTCCTCTGGTCCGCTACGTCAGCGGTAAGGACCTTTTACGACTGGCACAACAGCAACAAGAACCGCAGCAACAAGAGCAACAAGGACAACAAACCTACGATGCGAAGGAAACAAAAGCGGAAGATGTAGAACAGGAAGGACAAGCGGAAATAGAGCTTGGCCTAGCACTTCTCGAAGATCCCTTTTTGCCGGAACATGACCCCTTCGAGCCGCTCACCCAAGAAGAGGCCGAAGAAGAAGACTTTTTCGCTTCTCTTACGCCAACAGAGAAAGCTGCCGAAGCTGCCATTTTACGGTGTGTGTTTTTTCACCCTCTTCTCCTTGCACAAATGTTACCGTAACACTTGCAACTAAAACCAAAGGGAAGTATTTGGAGAAGACGAGAGGAAGAACTTGAAAAGGAAGAAGACAACAGAGAGAGTTTCGGACGATGGCACAACGGACCAGAAGAAGGACGATGCAGAGAATGACCAGCAAACAGAAGAAACAAACGAAGGCGCACAGAGCAACGAAGCCCAAGCAAAGCAGCACGATAAAACGAACTCGCCGCAAACGAAGAAAGCCAAACTTGCCAGCAAACAAGCCGACAAAGCGCAATAGAACCTATCCCTCTCTATCCCTCGCTCACATTTCGGATGAACAAATACACATTTCTATTGTACAAACAACCTAGTGCTTCTACCAGTCTGAATCAGAGTCCAAGCCATCGTTCAATGCCTCCAACAATGAAACCTGCTGCTTCCCTCTCAGCCGCTCCTTCACGTTATCGCATTCAAGCGTGCGGACGTACCTTGCATAGCTGTCCGTTTCCATCATGCTCAATACATGTTCTACGCACTTGTCAAATACATCGGGCTTGATATCTTCCTCTTCTTCTGATTCGTCTTCTTCATCCTCCTGTTCTTGTTGTTCTTGCTGTTCTTCACTCTCTATGATCTTCCCTTCGTTACACAGCACAGGTGAAGAAGAACCAGTTGCAGAAAACTGTTCATCCAGTTCTCTGCGAAGATGCGAGGGCAGGTTGACTTGGAGTTCTGACTGAGAGGCGATGAACTGAAGATATACCTTTCGAGCCTCTTCTCTCCGATGACGACGATGGTATTGACTGTTTTTGTTGCTTCTGCGAGAAGGAAGTACTGGAGGAGATGGGGGAGGAGAATGAAAACGAGAGGAGATTGTGCTCAAAGTAGAAGAGGAAGAGCTATCGCCCTCGTCTTCTTCTTCTGTTGGAATGTTTGAACTCGAGAATGCGCGTGCTGGAACCTCGGCAAATGGATCAGTTACAGGAAGCGACGGAGGTTGGCCAGATGAAGAAGATGAGGATGTGGGTGCAGATGTTGGATGACGGATACGAGGAGAAAGTAGGCTTCGAAGCTCTATGGACATGGGCAAGCTTACCCGTTGCTTTCGCAAAGTGGTGAGTCTCCTGTGGCCGGGACCTTTTTCTGCTTTGGGGTTTTTGCGCGAGCCGCCTTGCAATAATGATGAGGAATATAAGGAAGGTGAAGAATAAGAAGCAGCACCATTTTCTCTGGTGGAGAGCAGAAGAGGAGGTATCAGTGACCGCGACGAAAAGACTTGTTCAGATTCAAAGTTGGCCCGAGCTCTGGCATGACGATAACTATCCAATTGAAGTATACCTTCCTCCTCCACTTCTTCCTTCGCTTCTTCTTTCTCAAACGCTATTATGTTGTTGATGTTTATGTTGAATAAGTTCTTCCAGTTCCTCACTGCCTCCCAAAAGCGCAAGTTCTCCCCACTGTGCTCCTTCTCCAGAAACTTCCGAAAGGAGCTCAGCCCCACAGGGTCCTCCAGCATCGCTAACAAGGTAATATCATTGCCATTCCCTTTCTTGATTTCGGCTCTTCCTCCTCCTTTTCTTCGAAGACTTCCCATTCCTCTATTTTTACTATCTTTCGTTTGTGCAAGTTAACACACAGACAGCAAAGAAGGTAGAACGAAGCATCAACGTACCTGATGCTATCCCACTGCCATTGGTACTGGCGGCCTCATAGAGCTCTTGGGCCATCCTTTGCAGCTTCAACTTGTAATGCCGCTCTAGGAAGGACAGCATTACATCAGTGCCCTGCAATACCACATTCTGTGGTGGAAAGTACAGCGGATTGCGATGGGCGCTCAACTCCCTGAGGGTGCCCCTCAACACGTGCAGCTCCGTGGGCAACACCGTCAGTCGGTTCTCGTGCAGATACAAGAACCTCAGCTGCTGGCACTTCCACAGCTCCTTTGGAACTTTGAACAAGCGATTGTGGTTGAGCTGCAGGAAGCGTAAGGAGGAGAGCTGTCCCATCTCCCCGGGCAACTGCTTGAGATGGTTGTTGTGCAGCAAAAGGATCTGGAGCGCTGTCAATTGGCCAATGCTTGCTGGTATCTCCACCAAGCGGTTGTGGCCGAGCTTCAGCTCCTTGAGATGGTGTGCTGCCACAGCCAGAGAGCTCGCTGGTAGCTCCTCCAGCTGGTTGTGCTGGAGGTCGAGCCTTTGCAGCTGAGAGAAAGTGGAGAAGAAGGATCGTGGCAGGTGGGAGAGCTTGTTCTCGCTGAGATCCACCGCGGTGATCTTTTTGTGGCGGGTGCGTGGGGAGAGGTCCCCCTCCCATTCCTCTAGCGGCACTCGGTGCAAGCCTTCTTTGGAGCGGATCAGCTTTTTGCCCTTTTTTCCTGTTTTAAAAGAGACATCATAAAACAAAACTGTTTTCCAAGGAAATGTGTCTTCTTTATCGGACCTTTCTTCAACCGCCAGATGCTCATCTCTTTGTTCGGTGGTGATTCTTCACCTCCCGACCGGCAAAATGAAAGCAATAAACCTTTCCTATTTTTTTTGCCCGTCGAAACGCCGTAGTCGACAAAAAATACAAGGGACAGAACCCCTCCTCAAAAAAAAAAGGGGTGGGAAGAGCAGGTGGGGGGATGGAAAAAGAAAAAGGAGAACACAAACAAGAGAGAGAAGAAAAAGAGTAGCAAGTGAGTGTGTTTAAAAAACAGTTCTTTTTTTTTTGTTTGTTTTGTTCAATTTTTGTAGGAATCGTTTTTACTGGTTGCTCTCCTTGAAGGAGATGACCTTCTCGATACCCATGGCGGAAAGGACGGTGACGATCAGGTCCTTGCCCTCGCCGAAGGCAGCGCGGATCTTCTCGCCAACCTCCTCTTCGGGAAGCTTGAGGTCCTCCTTGGTGCTTCCGTCTTCAGTCATCAGGGAAACGTAGCCCTCGTCGCTGATGT
The DNA here is from genome assembly GCA_031835245.1 of Balamuthia mandrillaris. Taxonomy (NCBI): domain Eukaryota; phylum Discosea; order Longamoebia; family Balamuthiidae; genus Balamuthia; species Balamuthia mandrillaris. The sequence continues at coordinate 13,749 of JAVKOQ010000262.1, forward strand.
CGATGAGCTAGAAGGAAGAAAAAAAATCAGAATAAACAAAAGCAAAAAAAAAAGAGTAGAGAAAACAATTCAAAAGATTATTCAAAACGAAGGGAAAAAAAACGAACCGTGTAATCAGTCCTCACGACCTCAGGAACTTGCATGTTGTGGGTGGAAGGGCTGAGCTCTTCGTACTTCTTGCCGGTGAAGATATCAATGGCAGTAAGATGCACCTTGGCGCCACCGTGCTTGCCAGTCTTGGAGGTGGAGGTGTCCACTACCTTGCAAGGGTGACCCTTGATGACGACATAGCCGTTCTTCTTGATGGAAGAGGCCATGGCGGGGAAGGTCTTGGAGGCCCCGCTGTCAACTTGAGCGAAATCAGAATCAGCCATTGTGTGTGTGAAGTTTTTTTTTTTCGAAGACTAAGACAGCGAGCAGCAAAAGCACGTTTCTCTGATGACAAAAAACAAAAGAAAAGAAAGAAAAGAAAGAAAAATAAAAGTTTTGAGGTTTTTAACTTTTGAGCGGCAGCCCCAAAAAGGTGAGAAAAGGGAGAGAAATACTCCGAGAGAAATTACACGTAACTCCGTGGATGGTACATATAAGGATATGGCTCAACGAAATTTCAAAAGGCTATCGCTGACGTCCGCTCGCCTAAATTTGGGAGCGGTATTTATGGAACAACCCTACTGGGGTGAACTTGTGCTGACTTTATGGGTGTTCCGCGGAGAAGACGAGCTTTATGCTGTAGGGAGGCATTACCGGTGGACATAAATGGCTCGTCACGAAAACTCGACCCATTGTTGAGGGGATGCCTTGGGGTGTTTTTTTTTTTCGTTCACCCAAAATCAAAGCAAAGAGGAGAAGTAATAAACAGAAACGACGTAAAAACCAGCCTCGCTTGCACCTATCGTTTGGAAAAAAAAAAAAAAAAAAAAACGATAACCGCTTAACAAGACCCGATTGCACTCGTCAACCTCTTTCTTTTCTTTTTTTTTAAAAAATATTTTTTGTGTGGAAGAATCATATAAAACAGCTGGAACAAAGGCTGTCTTTTATTTTTATTCAAAAGAAAAGAGTCCTCTCTGCGAAAGCAAAAAATAAAAGCGATGGTTGACGCCAAAGCTGTAGACATTTCCGACCTCACACTAAGTGCCTCCGTGGCTTCTTCTTCTTCCTCCTCCTCCTCTTCAGTCGCCTCTTCTTCCTCTTCCTCCTCCTCTTCTCCATTCACCATTCAAGGCGGCCCACCCGAGATCCAGCCCAACGAGATCCAATACTTTGAGAAGATTGGCGGCGGCTGCTTCGGCGAGGTCTACCGGGGCAAGTGCCGGGGCATAGAGGTGGCCGTCAAGAAGCTCAACCGGCAGGCCCTGGACGACAAGACCATGGCCGACTTCAAGAAAGAGGTGGAGATCATGAGCAAGCTCAACCACCCCAACGTGGTCCTCTTTATGGGGGCCTGCACCACCGAGGGACACATGGCCATTGTCAGCGAGTTGATGCCCAAGGGCAACCTTGAGGAGTTGCTCACCAATACCAAGGTCAGTTTGCAAACCTTCTTGTTCTTTTACATTCCCTCTTCCTTTCTCTTTTCTCTTTCTCTTTTCTCTTTGTATTTTTTGTTGTTATTTTTTTTGGCTCGTTTTCGTTTTCGTTTTTTTTCTTTCGTTTTGTTTTTATGGTTTTGTTTTTTCATGTTGAGTAATGCGTTACTTATGTCTGTATGCTTGGCTATAACAGTTACAATTGAGTCTTTATCAGAGGCTCCAGATGGGGAGAGGAGCAGCCCTCGGCATGAACTGGCTCCATGAAAGCAAACCTCAAATCCTTCATCGTGACCTTAAACCACAGAACTTATTGGTACCATTGGTTTTTGGTGTTTTTTTTTGAAAAAAAAAATCAGTTCTCATATCGTCATTTTATTCTTTCTCGTTAGATTGACGCTAATATCAACGTTAAAGTATGCGACTTTGGTTTGAGGTTCATTCTCCCTTCTCTCTCTCTCTCTCTCTCTCTCTCTCTCTCTTCGTTTTCAGTTTGAAGTAATCACTGTAATCGTGAAATAGTGTGGTGAAGCAAAGAGGAGAGGTATTACGAGACAAAGACTCTATTCCTGGTACACCATTGGTACGCTCTTCTCGCTTCCCTCTTCTCGCGCGTTCTCGCCCTTCTCTCTCCGAATAGTAAGAGAGGCTGATATCAATATAACAGTGGATGGCTCCAGAAGTGTTACAAGGCAAAGAAGTTGATGAAAAGAGTGATGTTTATTCCTTTGGTCTTATTCTTTGGGTAACTCTCCTTCCTTCTCCTCCTCCTCGCTTCTTTTATCTCATTGCGTATCTATATTCAACGAAACTAGGAAATATTGACGTGCCAAGAGCCATTCTCACACCATGAAGATTATGTTACATTCAAACGAGCGATCTGTTATAAAGGGGAGCGCCCACCTATTCCCGAGGATTGTTTGCCCTCTTTGAAGCATCTAATGAAGTCCTGTTGGCAGAAAGATCCTGCTAAACGGTACTTTCTTTTATTTCCTTAGTTCTTTCTTTCTTTTTTTTTCCATTTATCATTTTTCCGTTTCTCATTTTTTCGTCTCTCTCTCTCTCTCTCTCTCTCTCTCTCTCTCTCCCTCTCGGACTAACATTACTTCAACGCAAAGACCGAGCTTCTTGCAGATCATTCCTATGTTGGATATTGTGATTGTGGATTGTGGCATTAATGATGAGGGAGGCAGAAAACTCTGGAAGAAAAAGTTTTTAGGAAAGGTATCAACATGATGTTCTCCTTTTTTTTTTGCTTTATTTTCTCTTTGCTTTTTGCTTTTTGTTTTGTTGTCTTTTCGTTTTTGGGGCTTACGCTAAAACTCATTTAGGAAGAAGTGATGTGGGATCGGTTCGTTCCTGCACTGATGAAACTACTGGAGATCCCCGTTCCTGATCACGACGATATTAAATTGAAATGCTTAAAAGCTATACTAAGTACCATTTCTCTCTCTCTCTCTCTCTCTCTCTCTCTCTCCCTCTCCCTCTTTCTTGCTTATCTTCCCATTTTAGTTTCTTATTTTCATTCATTCCTTCGTTTTTTTTTTCTCTTTTTGTCTTTCAACAGGTGAGAAGAGTAGAGACCCAACACTATCCGGCCAACCTATTGTAACTTTGGAAAAGTTTGGTCGTATTTGTGACCTATTTGGCCCGCTGTCAAACGAAGGAAAAAAGACCAGTTTTTTGGATAGGGTAAAAAACGCCATCCTCTTCCTTTTGGTTCTGGTTGTTTTGTGTCTAACATTCCCTTTTTCTTTCTCGTTTCTTATCTATTTCGTTTTCTTTCTCTAAGATTTTAGAGGTTATGCGCAACGAGTATGTCACTTCTCTCTCTCTCTTTCTCTCTCTCTCTCTCTCTTCTCTGTCGCACGCACTTTCTTTCCTCTTCTCTTTTGCATCCTTGTTTTAACAAAACAAACAAACAAAAAAGGTGGTTCCATGGAGAGATCTCAAAAGAAGATGCAGAAGCAAGACTCACTGGACAGAGTAACGGCACCTTTCTCGTGCGCTTCAGCAGCACCTCGGTTTGCTTCACGGTGACCAAAGTGAGCCGCAAGGGCAAGATCAACCATCAGCGCCTTCGCTTCAGCCACGAGGAGGGCTTCTCGGTGACCATCCGCACGGAGAAGGGCTCGAGGACGCTGCGAGGCTCCGCCAATGGCTCTTTGGAGCATTTCATCCGGAAGTACTCAAGCGAGCTGTACCTCAAGAAGCCTTGCTCGGGTTCCCCCTTCCGTTCGCTGTTTTTGAAGACGCCTTCGTTGGATGGGTACTTGTTGTGCGATGACGATGAGGAAGAGTCGGACTGAAAGGGGGAAGCAAGCGTTACATGCGCGTCGTTTCGTTCGTTGCTTTTTATTTTTTTTTCTTTTTGTAAAAATTAGCTGTGCGTCGATCACAGTGAAGCCATACCCGGAGTTTTAATCTTGATTACAATTAGCCAATAGGAGTTTGCGGCCTTTATCTATGTCTAAATTTGGAATCAAGAACCAAAACGACGCAATGAAGAAGTGTGGTATCGATATAGAAAAGAAAGTTAAAACTCATACTTTTTTTGGAATCCGGCACAATTTTTTTGCTGGTGAGAGAGTTGAACAGAGGAGGAAAGAAAGAAAAAAAAATAACCAGACAGAAGATGAAGGGAACCATTTTGCTGCTTGTGGCGGTATGCTTCGTTTTGGGCGCCTGCGCCGAGTGTGACTTCAAGTACGATATCTCCTTCTTTGGAGGCATCAACGGCAAAACCGCATATCCTTTCAACCGAGAGCTTGACGGCTTTGACTTCACCGGCATCCGAGCTGAGATTGCGCTTTTTGACCACGACGACCCCGCCGTGCTTCAAGGAATCATTCGCTTTGTCGATGACGCCTACCTGGTTGCCTCCCGCGTAAAGGAATACGCTGCCGAGACAGGGGAAGCCCAGGTCTCCTACCAACCCTACAGCCTTCTCTCCACCGTTGTCTCCCTTCTCCAAGATTGCCACCCTCTTCGCGTTGACTTCGTACCTCGCTGTGATGCTCCTGAGTTGGGCTACAGCGTGCTTAGTAACGTTAACGTCGTCGTGGACTAAAAGCTTCCTCATCCACTGAATAAAGAACCGATAGCACCGATAACAAACGCATTCTCTTCTCTTTATCCTTCTCTTCTCTTCATCGTTCTCTCTCTCTCTCTCTCTCTCTTTCTCTCTCTCTCGTCATCGTTCTCTCTTCTCTTCTCTTCTCTCACCCTGCTTTGAACGAGAGTTTTGGTTTTATTCAGTTATTGTGGAAGATATGCTTCATGCGTCCGTTTACGAGTAACGGGCTGACTGGAACGGGTTCGATTCTTGAAAAAACACAAGTAACGTTACAGGCGTATACAACAGGAGAAGGGAGAGAGGAAAGAAGAAAAGAGTGTCAATTTCAGGAGAGTGAAGAGAAAAGAGACAGAGAGAAGGTAGAGAGAGGAAGAGAGGGAGAGAGAGAGAGAGAGAGGTTGTGATACGTACTTCTTCGTTTTCGTTTGGTGGTGGAGGAAGATTTGGGAGAATTGGTAGTGTTGATAGAAGGAGAAGAGAAAGATGCAGTGGGTGATTGTACAGGAACAGCTGTATAAGAAGATGAAGAAGAAGGAGCAGAGTAAGGTGTAGTTGCAACGCTGCCACCACCTGAATAAGAAGAGGCATAAGAAGAGGATCGCTGCCCCGAGTAACGAGGAGAAGCGATCAACATGGATTCCGTGCTCATCACTTGAGTTAAGTCCTCATCGGCTGCATCAATGCCGTGATCCACTTGTACGGCGCTGTCGCTCTTAGGGACGGCCAACCTAGCCATAGCGAAGCGGTTGTTCTCCTCGTAGGCTTGAGAGAAGAGGATCTTCTGGTCTCTCTGTAGCCCTTGGTATAGTTGTACCACTGTTGCCAACTTTTGGTGTAAAAGAAGGGAGAATGAGAATGTGAGCAAAGGGTAATTTCTTTTTACAAACAAAAAGAAATAAATAAATGAAGTGCCTACGAATATAGCAGAAAGAAGTCCTAACACCAAATGAAACATCAAGTTGGAGTAATTGTCGCTATCACCTATCGCCTCCACTTTAGTAACCAAAGAAACCAGTGCTTTAGAATATGATACAAGAAGACATACCAGCTAAAATTATCGCTACTTGCAGAGGAGAGAAGTAACTGGTTTGAAAAGCAAGAATAGTAGGGTAAGTAAACAGGCAGGGTGAATAAAGAGGAGAAGAGAGAGGTAAGTAAACCAGAAGAGGGTTGTGGTGAAGTCCGATGGGTTCCATACATGAAGCTCAAATATTTGACGTGGCTGATATGGAACTTATCATGTGAGAACAAAGAGAGGAGGAGCGACGAGAGAAGAGAAAAGAGAAGAACAAACCATGACGGTAGGATCTGCCTCAGTGTAGAGAAACGCTTCCACTGCATTTGGCGATTGTGGAGGTGCCTTTTTATAGTTGTAAAGGCATTAATGAGAAAGGGAGAGAGAAGAGATAAGAGAGGAGAAGGACACAGTAAAGAAGAAGAATGGAGAGGCTGCAGTACGGAGCAATTGAAGAGCTGATAGGACTTTCTCTTCGTGAGGAACGCAAAACTGTTCAAAATACTCAACATCAAAAGACATACTCCAACTTCCAACTGTCCAGTGGTTGAAAAAATAAGAAAAGAGCTCAGTTTGAAAAAAAAACAACAATAGAGACACAGAGGCTACAGAGAGAGAGAGAGAGAGAGAGAGTAGAGAACTATGGAGCTAACAGAGAGAGAAAGAGAGAAAGAGTAGCGATGAGGGAGATAGCAAGAGAAGCGACAAACAAACCTGTGAAGCGATCAAGTTCAACTTGAGAGCGACAAGAAGAAAGTTTAGACAAGCCACAAGAGCCAAACTTTTTTACAAAAACGAGTAAGACCAAGGGAGATGGAGGGAGAGCGAAGTGGGTGAGAGGAGAATAGGTTTGTGAAGATTGCAAAACATGAACCAAAATAAATAAATAAATAAAAATAAAATTACCTGAGGTTGGAAGCAAGAGTGGGCCAACCCAACAGAATATCCTCCTCGAACTGGTCCCAAAAGTAACGAGGAAAGTAAAAGACCTTCTGGAACAACGACTGCTGCCGCACGTTCACCCCCGCCGGCCGCATCATGCCTCGAATCTCTGTTCTTCTTCTCTTTCTTATTTCCCGCCTTTTTTTGTGGTCGACATAAATTATTTAATGTAGACAAGCATCTCAACAATCCAAACAACGTGAGCTATGCTAAGAATTCCAAATATTTTCATGTCGTCATGATCATACGGTCCTGCTTACCAACTGGGCGTATCGATCTTCTCTCCTCTCCACCCGCTGGTTTGCAGCCACTCCCTCCAGGTCTTCATGCCAGGCCAGATCTCTCGTGCTTGCACCAGCTCCTGCTCTTCTTCTTTCTCTTTGGCGGCCTTTCCTCCATAGTATCCATACTCCGCCATGAAGGAGAAGATCTCCTGCATCGACTCCTCGTCTTGGTGATGCTCCATGTGCATCGGCTTGTAGATGGCGCACATACCCGTGGCTTGCTTGAAGATAGAGGCATACTCATCCGGTCTCATGCTGTCTCCGGCTAAAGCAATCGTTTTCCCTTCCCATTTCTTTTGTTGCAAAAGTCGTTAGCAAGAAAACGTTGGGAAAATAAAACAATAAAAAAGAAAGAGAGAGAAGAAAGAGAGCATACTTCAGGAGCCATCAGCACTTGAGCCACTACAGGACCCATATCTTCCACGTCGACAGCGGTCAGTATGGCAGACTCTGGCAAAGGCGTGGAGAATACGATTCTGCCTTTCTCATCCCTCATCACGGGAAAGATGGTAGCAAAGTTTTGATAGTAGAAGGCTGCACTGATGAACGTGCAATGCAGTCCGCTTTCACGGGCATACGCTTCAACACTGGCCTTCATATTTAAGCAAAAATGTAAGAAAAGAAGTGGAGGAGAAGGAAAGAAGAGGAAGGAAGAAGGCAAGAAGGAAGGAAAGGAGAAAGAAGAGAAAAAGAAAGAAAGCAAGAAAGCAAGGAAACCTTTTCGCTAAAATGAGCCCCGTCGTACTTTCCATCGGACAGCTTGTGGACGTCAGGCAGAGTCGACCACACAAAGTGCTGTATGCCGGCATTTTTGGCCTCGTCTACAAGGCGTTTGCCGACGTTGCCCTCCTGGTGCTCTCTCACGATCGGGTCGTAGGAATGCGTGTGAGCAAAGAACGCGTAGGCCCCTTCCAGTGCTCTCCTGAGAGAGAGAGAGAGAGAGAAGAGATGAGAGAGAAGCAGCGAAGCACAGAAGAGAAGAGCAGAACGCGAAGAACGAGAGAGAGAGAGAGAGAGAAGAGAAAGAGAAACAGACCTAACATCGTCAGGGCGAGTGAGGTCGCCTTGAGCCAGCTCCACGCCGCGATGGATCATCTTCCTGGCCTGCTTGCCATGAATATTTCTGACAATGCCCTTCACGTGAAAGGCCCCCGTCTTCAAAAGGGCCTTGGCCACGGCCGAGCCTTGCCATCCCGTCACACCAGACACCACCACCGTGGGTTTGTTCTGCGCCATCGAATGAGGGAGATTGAAGATGAGCTATTTGCGATTAGAAATTTTTCTTCTTCCGTTTATTGACCCGCTGAGCGGGAACAACGGGTTCGTTTAGGGTGAGGTTGCGGTGAAAAGGACTTCTGTCATGGCAGAAGAAGAAGAAGAGAGGCAGAGCGTCAAACGACAAAGAGAGGTGCTCTCTCTTGTGATGAATACTAAAAAAAGTGGTGGAGAGAACACGGAAACTACGTGGACTTCGCGAAGCAATCAAAGAGCCAATCGGAAATCATATCATGATTATGTCATGATCGAAAAAAAAGGATTGGAGGAGGCCGGCATTGATCCGGCTACCTCTCGCATGCTAAGCGAGCGCTCTACCATCTGAGCTACACCCCCTTCTCTGTAACTTTTCATCTGTGGAGCATATGACGTGAGTTGGTTAGTGAAAAGGTTGGAGATGCGTGATGTGTGTGGTCCCATAACGCCTGTGACGAGGACGTCCATCGGGATCTCTGGTTTTCAACGTCCGTGATTTGTTTTTGGCTTTCTCCTGCTTGCTGTGCTAGTTCTTTGTTTTGCTGTTTGTTGTATGCCTTCGTGTTTGGGCTCTCGGCTGGGTCTGGCAGGGTGAGACACGTTGGTTTGACACTTGAGTTTATCATTTTAACAAGATTAACATCAAGATTTTCTCCCGAGCCGGCTAGCGAAGAAGACAATTGATTACAACACTTGTGGTGTACAGAGCAAAGTAGATGTATATTTAACATGAGAAAGTAAAGACAAAACCGGTAAAAAAGCACAACAAAATACAAACAGATCCCATTAATTCAAAGATTCCTCTACAGCAGTCTCGCTCATAGTCATAGTCATGGTCATGTGATCGCCCTGAGACTCTTTGCCCTTAGAACCTTTGCTTTTCTTTGGGGTTCTGGTTTGGGAGGTGGAACGGTCGCTGGTGATGGCACTCTTGAAGTTGCCCCTGGCCACATTGCTGAAGAACCGCTGCCAGAAATGGAGGATACCTTGACTCAGGCAAAAGTTGAGGAAGAGCAGCAGACCCAAGGAGGAGTACGCGAAGCTCTTCAGCATGGCCAGGGAGAAGTTGTGCACCGACTCGGAGAGCTCGCAGTATGGTGCTGTTTCAGAGCGGAGAAGGCACTGGAAATACTCTCCATAGCCATCTTCGATGTCATCTTTGTCAGTTTCCACACGAATGGTGTATGCGAAGATGAAGATGTACAGACACAAGAATATCCTGTTTGGTTTGTCGTCGTTAGTAACCTTACAAAAGGGACTCAAGGTGGAAGCGAAAAGAGTACGTGATGAACACGATGATGCGAATGTAGGTTACTGCTGTTTTTTTGAACTCCTTCATTCCATGGAAATAAGTCATGAGGCGAGCCAAGGCAGCCACGAAGCAAACAACACCAACCAAAAGAATGATACCAACAGGAAGCGCCCAAAAGACAATCAACCATACTCCATCATCCATGCTTCCCACATTGCAACTGTTTACACCAACATGTAAGTATAAGAATATCAAGCAAAGAAAAAAGAAGTGGTGCATACAAGAAGGCACCCGGAGCGAAAACGATCTTGCCAGCTGCAGCAGGTATTAGCATCACCAACGCGGGAATGCCCCACCCGCAAACGTGCAGAACCGCTAACACGGCTATTCTCATACAAGAGTTGTCTTCTGGCAATTTCGCTCTGAAAAAAAGCTAGTATTCAAGTAAGTCATTAGAAGAGAAGATAACGATGAAGAGAACGACGGAGAGAAAAACGAGGAAGAGAAGAACACGATGAAGCGAGTTGGAAAGAAGACACGCACGGAGAGGAACATGTTGAGGGAGACAATGCCCCACCACATGGTGCTTGACAACAACCCTGTCTGCAACAACCACCCTTGGAAGGTGCACAAGCTCGATTCCACGGAAAGATCTTCGATGTCAAAATAAACATGCAAACCAGCAGCGGCTTCCACATGAGGACGAAGGTAGGCACCATCCAAGCCACACCACAGATTCTCATAGCCGGAAAAGGTGGGGATGATCATGCCCACGGAGGCAAAGTGGGCGGCCAGGGCACACATCATGATGAGGTTGGAGGGGAACTTTCTCAGTGTGGGGTGCAATGCGTAGGACAGGATCAACACCAGACTGCCCGCCTGCATCCATCATATCCACCACGCAGCATGTTGAATTATAAGAAAAATAGGAATGGAGAAGGAGAATAAAAATAAGCAAAGAAAAAAACGAAAAGGGAGAATGGACGAAGAACGAACCCAGGAAAACCAGCCCAGCACCAACTGCATGACTTTGGCCGAATCATATTGAGAGTCCGAATAGGCTGGCAAGGGACACTTGTAACTGCATTGATTGTTTCCCGAGTTGGCCAGTGGTTCGTCACAGTAGATGTTTGTTCTTTGAGCGTCGAGGGAGTTGCATTGGCCTGTGAATGTTTGGTCTGGATATTCGGACGTGGTTACGTTGTACACCTCACTTTGATAGAAAGGGGCTCCATTTTCCATCTCTTCGCAGGTCAACGGAAAGGAGTAGTTTTGCGGAAACCAAAGAACCACCCCAAAGGGGTATCCTCTACTTTCGGAGCTGTTTCTGCATGTAACATCTAGGAATGGCGAAAAGCAACCCATCAGCCAAAGAACAACGCAAAAGGAAACCAGGTCAGAAGATGTGTACGGTACCGTAGTCGTCACAGATGGAACGGCATGGTTGCATTGGCTGTGGTATCACTGTCTCGTCTGCAAAAGGAACAGAATTAGGCTGTTGGAGGAAGCAAAGAGCGAGAAGAGAGAGAAAAGAGAACGAGAGAGAGAGAGAGAGAGAGAGAGAGAGAGAAGTGCAGCAACAAAGTACTCGAGTCAGCAGTGGGGACTACAAGACAAGGACGGAAGTAGGTCAAGCACATCATCCGCACAAAAAATAAGTTACACCTGCCATCAATGCTGGTATCGTTCTCATGGATGAGTCCGAGGCCATCTATAATAGCGGAAGCTGTTGCTGCAAATTCTGACAGTGTGTTTCCCTCGGGTATGTAAATAAAGGTGTCCTCTTTTTGTTGGTTGTGGGTCAGGCAGGAGCAGCACGAAGAAAGTTAATTAGAGAGAAACAAAGAGAGATAAAGAGAAAGAGAGAAAGAGAAAAAGAGAAAGAGAGGTAGGAGAGAGAGAGAGAGAAAGAGATAACGAAAGCAACAAGAACGACACCACGAACAAAGAAACGAGAGTACAAGGGCACACGAACCATTCCATTGAGGGAACTGGTCACAAATTTTCGGTTGGCCTTGCCAACGGACGCAAGTGCCTGGCTGGCCGTGCACCTGCGCCGCCCACAGCACCAACAGGAGCACCAAACCCGATAAACACACGAAATGGCAGCGAAGGCATGAAGACATGACGAGAGACAATGATGATTCGTTTGTGTGCACCCCAATGTTCCCTAACCCGGAGTTGGTTCCTTTCTTTGCGCTTGTGTGTGTGAGGAGGACAGTTGCGCGTTTCACGTTCGAACGCGCTTCGACAAGGAGGATACAAACCTCAGGCCAGAGAGCGGTTACCCAAACTGAATTATTAATGAAAGTGGCCGAGACGTTTGTGCACCCAGTTGACAGGCGATCAAGCTATTTCTCCATTAGTCCTTTATTAGCGGGAAAAAACGTGATGGGTTGCCGCACTACGGCTCACCTGCCGGTTTGTATCCACCGTGTGTTCGTTGTTGTCAAGGGATCGGTTACAACCTGCTCCCGCACCCTCCTCCGTAGGACCTAGGTTTCTCCTCTCTCTCTCTCTCTCTCTCTCTCTCTCTCTCTCTCTCTGTGCATGTGCGAGTACGGCGTCCGTCAGCCACAACGCGAAATAAATGATAGGCGGAGGTGAAGCGTGCAACGCAAGACACCACTACAACGGCACCGTTGACGCTGGTTTTCTCCTTCTCTCTCTCTCTCTCTCTCTCTCTTACGAAAACATTGAATACACCAAAACAAATAAAAATGCTAATAAAAGTAAACATAAAACAAAGTTTACAATCCTTCGTCCTCAGCAGCCTCGCTCAAGGTGACGCTCATGGTCATGTGCTCCTGCTTCGAGCCCTTGGAGCCCTTGCCTTTCTTGGTGTTCCTTGTTCGGGAGGTGGTGCGCTCGCTGGTGATGGCACTCTTGAAGTTGCCCCTGGCCACGTTGCTGAAGAACCTCCACCAGAAATGGAGGATACCTTGGCTCAAGCAAAAGTTGAGGAAGAGCAGCAGACCCAAGGAGGAGTACGCGAAGCTCTTCAGCATGGCCAGGGAGAAGTTGTGCACCGACTCGGAGAGCTCGCAGTATGGTGCTGTCTCCGAGTTGAGGAGGCAGCGGAAGTGGTCGCCGTAGCCCTCTTCGATGTCATCTTTGTCAGTTTCCACACGAATGGTGTATGCGAAGATGAAGATGTACAGGCACAAGAATATCCTGTGTGGTTTTTCATTGTCAGTCGCCTAATTGAAACAGGATGAAAAGTGGAAAAGAAAAGAGTACGTGATGAAGACGATGATGCGAATGTAAGTGGCAGCAGTTTTCTTCAGCTCCTTCGTTCCATGGATGAAGGACAAGAGGCGAACCAAGGAGGCCGCGAAGCAAACCAGGCCAACCAACAGAATGATGCCCACGGGAAGAGCCCAAAAGACAATCAACCACACTCCACCATCCATGCTTCCCACATTGCAACTTTTAACGTGTAATCGAAACGAAGTTTGGTGGTCAGGTAAACGAACACCATGATATAAAAAGTATAGGTGACGTACAAGAAGGCACCAGGAGCAAATACAATCTTGCCAGCCGCGGCAGGCACCAACATCAGCAATGCTGGCACTCCCCACCCGCAAAGATGATATACCACTGGCAAGCCTACCCGCCATCCCAAATTGTCTGGTAACTTCTTTCCAAAGAAAACCTTGTTTGAAGGAATGCATTTCATCTTAGTTAAAGCCGAAGCCTAAGCGCGAAGGGGGAAGGATACGAACAGAGAGGAACATGTTGAGGGACACAATGCCCCACCACATGGTGCTTGACAACAACCCTGTCTGCAACAACCATCCTTGGAAGGTGCACAAGCCTGATTCCACGGAAAGATCTTCGATGTCGAAATCAACATGCAAACCACCCTGTGCTTCCACATGAGGACGAAGGTAGGCACCATCCAAGCCACACCACAGATTCTCATAGCCAGAGAAGGTGGGGATGATCATGCCCACGGAGGCAAAGTGGGCGGCCAGGGCACACATCATGATGAGGTTGGAGGGGAACTTTCTCAGTGTGGGGTGCAATGCGTAGGACAGGATCAACACCAGACTGCCCGCCTGCATCCATCATATCCACCAGAAAGTATTTTGCGTTAAAGGAGAGGAGCAGAAAAAAGGAAGACAGAATACAGAGAGTCAGAAGTAGATTCTGAGAACAACAAGAACGCGGAGGAGGAGGAAGAACACGACAAGAAAGAAAGAACGAAGAAGAAAAGAAGGGGGAACGCACCCAGGAAAACCAACCAAGGACCAACTGCATGACTTTGGCCGAATCATATTGCGATTCCGTGTACGACGGCAAGGGACACTCGTAACTGCATTGATTGTTTCCCGAGCTGGCCAGTGGTTCTTCGCAGTAGATTGTTGTTCTTTGAGCGTCAAGGGAGTTGCATTGGCCTGTGAATGTTTGGTCTGGATATGCTGCTGTGGTTACGTTGAAGTTCTCAGTCTGCCAGAAGGGAGCCCCGTTCTCCAACTCTTCGCAGGTCAAGGGAGTGGTGTAGTTTTGCGGAAAGAACAGACCCAAGCCAAAGGGGTATCCTCGACTCTCCGAGTTGTTTTTGCAAGTTAATGCTGCAGAGGTGAAAAAAAAAACGGGTGAGAGAAAGTGTTGAAGAGGAAAAAGGAAAGAAAACAAACTGTAATCATCGCAGAGGGAGCGGCATGGTTGCATTGGCTCTGGTATCACTGTCTCGTCTGTATTGCAAAAGTAACAATTAGCAGAAGAGAGAGGAAGAACGGAAAGAGAGAACGAGGGAAGAGAGGAGAGCTGTAGAAGGGAAGAGACAAAAAATGAGCGTCGAAACAACAGTACTTGAGTCAGCGGTAGGGACCTCAAGGCAAGGACGGAAATAAGTCAGGCACAACATTCGAATGAAATACAAGTTACACCTGCCATCAATGCTGGTATCGTTCTCATGAATGAGTCCTATACCGTCTATAACGGCTGCTGCCATTTGCCCAAATTCTTGTAATGTGTTCCCCTCGGGAATGTAAACGTAGGTGTCCTCTGGTTATGTGTTGGTTTTGGGTACCACGGGTGAGAAAAGAGGAAAAGGAAAAGAGGTGAAAGAAGGATTTCGACAAAGGAAAAAGACTCAAAGAAGAAAAGGGTAAGAACAGAAGCAGAAGAATAAGACTAAGAAACAAAAAAAAAACCGCAAAACCACAAACAACAAAGCAAACGAACCATCCCATTGCGGAAATTGGTCGCATATCCTCGGTTCTCCTGTCCAAGGCTCGCAAGTGCCTGGCTGGCCTTTCGCGTGCGGAAGAGAAAAGGCGGCCACAACCAAAGCCACCAAAAGTACAAATCGGCAGGGAAGGAAGGCCATGTTGATGTTGTGTGCCTCGCTCGAACACTGCTGTTCAACTTTGTGTTGTGTTTTCTTCTACCGGAGTAGCTTCTGCCGGAGACAGCGGAGTAAGCACAGGAAGAGCGGTTGTACATTCATAATGTCGGGCGGGCCAATGTCCTCGTTCCATTAAAGCACAGAAAGGCCTTAATTAAAAGCGTAGATGCTGTAATATAACCCTACGTTGCGCTACTTGCCCTGCAACGCCCTATACCTGAATAGCCGTTAACGCTCAACGAGGAAACCGTGCTTCTAGGCCACTTAAACGGACCGTGAAACGCGTTCTTTAGTCGTGTAGTTTCCCTCTCTCACTTTTAAAAACAACCAAAGATTTACTATAGGAGGTAAAACCACAGCCTTCCTTCCCCCCATTGCGTTCCGGTCAAAGCAGCAGCGGCTTTGGTTCCTTTCTTTTTTTTTTCCCCCTTCAAGATCACATTTCCGTCTCCTTGCAGATCGGATGCAATTTGATTTTTTGATGGGGTGACATTCAACGTTCGCTTGCCATTACTCAACAAGAGGGCGCTTTGCCGCTTTCCCCCACCACATTCTCTCTCTCTCTCTCTCTCTCTCTCTCTGCCTGAGATGGGGGACAACAAAATGGGTATGGAATAAAACAAATACAAAACGAAAGGGAAAAAATGCAACAAAAACAAAAACAAAAAGCAAGAACTTATTGCTTCACAGTCCCTCCTCCTCGGCAGCCTCGCTCAAGGTGACACTCATGGTCATGTGGTCTTCCTTGGAGCCTTTGCCCTTCTTGGTGTTCTTATGAGATAAACATGAGAGAGAGAGAGAGAGAGAGAGAGAAAGATAAAGAGTAGAGGGGGAGGGCGCGCCAAAGAGAAAGGAAAATATTGAAAGATAAAATCGCGGTACTTGAGTCAGCGGTGGAACTACAAGGCAAGGGCGAAAGTAGGTAAGGCACAACTTGCGGATATAAAACAAGTTACACCTTCCGTCAATGCTGGTGGTGTTCTCATGAATGAGCCCAATGTTGTTGATGATGTTTCCGGCTCGTTCTGCCAATGCTGGCAGAGACGTTCCCTCAGCAACATACACGGAGGTGTCCTCTATTTTTTGAAAATAAGTTTGTAGCTAGAGTGAATGGACAAGAGTAACAGAGCAAGGAAGAACACTAAGAAAGTTACTCCAACCATTCCATTGAGGGAACCAATCCTTTTTAGCGTGGGTTGACAAGGTAAGGAACCCTCCCTCCAAGCGGTTTCATCGTTTCTCCTCTTTTTCTTTTGAATAGAAGGCAAACATGATATTATTCCTCCGGCTCTCGCTCACCTTGTTCTCTCTCGAAGGTTCTCCTCACCGTCCTGCTCTTTGGTCAACCAGTGCTCTTGACTTCCGTAACATTTTGGTCTCTGCGCGGCTTGCCACCTAGTCCACAACGGGTGTGCTCTTCCGGATTTTTTTTGTTTTTTGTCTATCAGTACTCCTTCACCATGCCTAAACTATAGTGGTACGGGATTCGTCGTAACCTCCTTCTTTGTCCTTCTCTCCTCTAGCTCTCTCCGCAGGTTAAGGAAACAGTGTATGGGGTTGATGAGAAAAAACAATGTAGTTACAAATAAACCAAAAACAAAAACAAAAAAATCTCCAAAAGAAAGGAGGAAAAAATGCAAGAAAACAAAATGTAAAAAAACAACTAAAACAAAATGAATCAGTCTTATAGACCCTCTTCCTCAGCAGCCTCGCTCAAGGTGACGCTCATGGTCATGTGGTCCTGCTTCGAGCCCTTGCCCTTCTTGGTGTTCTTCTTCGTTCGGGAGGTGGAGCGCTCGCTGGTGATGGCACTCTTGAAGTTGCCCCTGGCCACATTGCTGAAGAACCTCCACCAGAAATGGATGATGCCTTGACTCAAACAAAAGTTGAGGAAGAGCAGCAGACCCAGGGAGGAGTACGCGAAGCTCTTCAGCATGGCCAGGGAGAAGTTGTGTACCGACTCGGAGAGCTCGCAGTATGGTGCTGTCTCCGAGTTGAGGGCGCAGCGGAAATAAGCGCCGTAGCCCTCCTCGATGTCCTCTTTGTCCGTCTCCACGCGGAGAGTGTAGGCAAAGATGAAGATGTACAGGCACAAGAATATCCTGTTTGGTTTGACACAGATTCAGTGACTTCGCCTACGAAAGAGCGAAGGAAGGGCTAGACAAAGAAAAGTACGTGATGAAGACGATGATGCGAATGTAAGTGGCAGCAGTTTTCTTCAGCTCCTTCATTCCATGGATGAAGGACAAGAGGCGAACCAAGGAGGCCGCGAAGCAAACCAGGCCAACCAACAGAATGATGCCCACAGGAAGAGCCCAGAAGACAATCAACCACACTCCATCATCCATGCTTCCCACATTGCAACTGTTGCCCATTAAGATCAGCATCAAGCAATAACGAGAGGGCATCAGAGAAAGAAACAAGAAGTAAACAGAAGAAGGAAAGGTAACGTACAAGAAGGCACCAGGAGCGAAGACGATCTTGCCTGCCGCGGCAGGCACCAACATCACCAATGCTGGGATTCCCCAGCCACACAGATGCAAAACCACCTGTACGCCTACCCGCCATCCCAAGTTTTTGTCCGGCAACTTCTTTCCAAAGAAGACCTTTTATCCATCGGTTTGCATGATGCTTTGGAGTTAAAATGCAGAAAAATATAGAGGCGCCGAAAGAAACGAGGACAGAATGTAGACAAAGAAGGCTGAAACGAGAAATACGAACGGAAAGAAACATGTTGAGGGACACAATGCCCCACCACATGGTGCTTGACAACAACCCTGTCTGCAACAACCATCCTTGGAAGGTGCACAAGCTCGATTCCACGGAAAGGCCCTCAATGTCGAAATAAACACGCAAACCAGCATCGGCTTCCACGTGAGGACGAAGGTAGGCACCATCCAAGCCACACCACAGATTCTCATAGCCAGAGAAGGTGGGGATGATCATGCCCACGGAGGCAAAGTGGGCGGCCAAGCCGCACATCATGATGAGGTTGGAGGGGAACTTTCTCAGTGTGGGGTGCAATGCGTAGGACAGGATCAACACCAGGCTGCCCGCCTTTGAGAGCGACTTACTTGTTAGTACAACAAACGAACACCAGTAACGGTGATACTGAAGAAGAGGGAACGCACCCAGGAAAACCAACCAAGGACCAACTGCATGACTTTGGCCGAATCATATTGCGATTCCGTGTACGACGGCAAGGGACACTCGTAACTGCATTGATTGTTTCCCGAGTTGGTCAGTGGTTCTTCGCAGTAGATTGTTGTTCTTTGAGCGTCGAGGGAGTTGCATTGGCCTGTGAATGTTTGGTCTGGATATGCTGCTGTGGTTACGTTGAAGTTCTCAGTCTGCCAAAAGGGAGCTCCGTTCTCCAACTCTTCGCAGGTCAAGGGAGTGGTGTAGTTTTGCGGAAACCACAGCGCCGAACCAAAGGGGTATCCTCGACTCTCCGAGTTGTTTTTGCAAGTTAATGCTGTACATGCGGAAAAAAAAAAACGGGTGAGACAGAGTGTTGAAGAAGAAAAAGGAAAGAAAACAAACTGTAATCATCGCAGAGGGAGCGGCATGGTTGCATTGGTTCTGGTATCATCGTCTCGTCTGTGAAGACGAAACACAAGTTAGAAAGAGAGCGGAAAAAGAGAAGTAATGGAAAGAGGAAAGCAGCAAAGGCCATACTTGAGTCAGCGGTGGGAACCACGAGACAAGGGCGAAAGTAGGTGAGACACAACATGCGAATAAAATACAGGTTACACCTTCCGTCAATGCTGGTGTCATTCTCATGAATGAGTCCAATGCCGCTGATGACATACCCTGCCAGTTCCGCAAATTCTGGCAGCGTATTTCCCTCTGGAATGTATATGAAGGTGTCGTCTGTTGTTTTGTTTTGTTTTGTTTTGTTTTTGTTAATTTTTTTTTTCGTTTTGTTTGCTCGGTAAGACAGGAAAAAACAAGAAGAAAGGATTTAATGAACCATTCCATTGAGGGAATTGGTCACATATTCTAGGTTCCCCTTTCCAAGGTACGCAAGTGCCCGGCTGACCTTTCACCGGCGCGACGCAAATGGCCAAAACGACCAACGTGAACACGAACGTAAAATGGGAGCCGAGAGACGTCATATCTACCAAAACAAAATCCAACGGGAGGCTACCCGGAGTTTTTTTTGTGATTCCAAAGTCGAAAAAAGACGCAGGACAAGTGTTTAAAGCCTTCGAGGCAAAAAATAAATAAATAAACAAAAAAATATTAAGAAAACAAAAACTAGAGAACAGGTACCACTCAATTACGTTTACTGGCAACGTTTCATTTGGAGTAACAACAGCTCCTGGTGCCCAACATTTTTGAGGTGTACCTTGCTGCGTATCCAATCAGGTTCGATGGTTAATTAATAAAACAAAAGGAGAGCAGGACTTTTATTGACGATTTCCATACCTCATTTTAAACAGCAAAGGTTTATTAGTTGTGCCGTTAGAAAAGGACGTTTAACTCTGTGGCCAGGGCGTGTGTTGGCCGTTGTCTGTGTTGAGTTGCCGAAAAAAGGGTGTTCGTTTAGTGTGGGAGAAATAAGAAACTAACACAAAAGGGGAAGTTTCTGGTCCGTACTATAAATGTATTAGAATAATTAAATTTGCTTGATAAAAACATTCTGATATGGAGAAATCGTGTTTCATTTGTCGAAAAGTTCTCGGGGAAGACCAAGATCGTCAAAATAATACTCGCCACGCGTACAAAAGTGCGTGCCCTGAAGTTTACCCTGCCTGCTCGCAAAGCAGCGGTGCTCATTCCAGTGTAGGCCCTAACGCTATCCTATTTCTCCTTTCTCCCGCTCTAAATATTTAAAGAGCTTCTTTTTCGTTTGTATTCTAACAGACAGACAGACAGACAATACATATCTTTTCTTTCACTCACTGTTTCTTGGTTTTGTCTACTCCAGGGCTTTCTTTTTATTTAGGCACTGATATCCCCCCCCTTATCCTCGAGGATTTAACCAACCAGAGCTTCCCTCAATGTTACCGTTACCTCCTAAATAGTTCATTTAGTCTTTTCAACATTAGTCTACCCTCCGATTGCCTCATAATCCCCTTCCAACATTAACTTGCTTCTTCCGTTTCTGTGCGTTCATACAACAACTACCTTGAAGCTCCCAGCTCTTCAATGCATAACACTGGCCGTCAGTTAACGTTTTTTTTCGCGGTTGTTGCTGTTTTCGCCGCATGTGCCATTGCGCCGGTTGAAGGGCAGCCAGGCACCTGCGAGCCCTGGCGAGGGGAACCCAAAGTCTGTAACCAGTTCCCACAATGGACAGGTTGGTGTTTTTAAGCAGTCTTCCTTTTCGTTCGCACAGCTTGTAACCTAGTTACCTTCCAGAGGAGACCTACGTGTATGTGCCCGTAACAACGACTCTGGACGCGCTAAGTAACCAAGCGGAGCATATCGTGAGCGGCATTGGGTTGATTCATAACAATGACACCAGCATTGACGGCATTTGTAACTTGTATTTTTTGCGAATGTTGTGTCTCACCTACTTCCGTCCTTGCCTCACCGTTCCTGTTGCTGACTCAAGTACGCTTTCCTTTTTTATCGCTTCCTGTCTATTAAGTCTTTTGTTTTGTTTTATTTTTTGCTCTTCATTACTTAACAAGCATTTTTGTTTGTACCTTTTTTTTTTTTTAAACGTGGTCTTCGTACAGACGATACAGTAATGATACCAGAGCCAATGCAACCATGCCTCTCTATATGTGAAGATTACAGTACGTTGTTCAGGAGTAGTCCTTTTTTGCTTCGCCCACACTGTCGTTCTGACCTCTGTTTGGACTTTGATGCCAGCTTTGACGTGCAGGAACAACTCGGAAAGTCGAGGATACCCCTTCGGCTCTGCTCTCTACTTCCCTGAGAACTTCACCACCCCGTTGAGTTGCCAAGAGATGGAGAATGGGGCTCCCTTCTGGCAGACGGAGCTGTTCAACGTGTCCACTGCTGCTTTTCCCGACCAAACTTGGACCGTCCAATGCAACAACCTCAACGACTCCAGAACTTCTCTTTACTGCGATGAGCCGCTTGCAACTTCGGGCAATAACCAGTGCAGTTACAAGTGTCCCTTGCCGTCGTACACGGAATCGCAATATGATTCAGCTGAAGTCATGCAGTTGGTCCTTGGTTGGTTCTCATGGGTTTGTCCTCCCTGTTTCCCATTGGCCACGAATGCGATGACCTCTCATCTCACTATGATTTCTTACGTTGAAACAATGCAAAGGTCGGCAGCCTGGTGTTGATCCTGTCCTACGCATTGCACCCCACGCTGAGGAGATTCCCCTCCAACCTCATCATGATGTGTGCCTTGGCCGCCCACTTTGCCTCCATCGCCATGATCATCCCCACCTTCTCTGGCTATGAGAATCTGTGGTGTGGCTTGGATGGTACTTACCTTCGTCCTCATGTGGAAGCCGCTGCTGGTTTGCGTGTTTATTTCGACATTGAGGGCCTTTCCGTGGAATCGAGCTTGTGCACCTTCCAAGGATGGTTGTTGCAGAGCGGATTCTTGTCGAGCACCATGTGGTGGGGCATTGTTTCCCTCAACATGTTCCTCTCCGTTTGTATTCCCCTTCTCTCTCTCTCTCTCCATTCCTCTCTTACTAAAGGCTTCCCAAATGCTTTCATGGACGCACAAACAACAGGTTTTCTTTGGAAAGAAGTTGCCAGAAGACAACCTGTGGTGGAGGGTGGGAGTGCAAGTGGCGCTGCACTTCTGCGGGTGGGGAGTACCTGCCTTGCTGATGTTGGTGCCAGCCGCGGCCGGCAAGATCGTCTTCGCTCCCGGTGCCTTCTTGTACGTTACTTGCTGCTCCCTTCCTTGTTGAAGCTCACCTCGTTTTATCGTTTGTGACAACAGTTGCAGCGTTGGCAGTATGGATGATGGCGTGTGGCTGGTGGTCTTCTGGGCTCTCCCTGTAGGCATCACTCTGTTGGTCGGCGTAGTCTGCTTCGTGGCTTCTTTGGTTCGCCTCCTCTCTTTCATCCATGGGATGAGGGAGTTCAAGAAAACCGCCATAACCTACCTTCGCATCATCTTGTTCATAAGGTATTTCTTTCTCCTTCACTTCTTTGTCAAGCACGTCTTTCTAAACACAATACGTCTCAGCATATTCTTGTGCCTGTACATCTTCATCTTTGCATACACTCTCCGCGTGGAGACGGACAAAGAGGACATCGAAGAGGGCTACGGCGATTACTTCCGCTGCCTCCTCAACTCGGAAACAGCACCATACTGCGAGCTCTCCGAGTCGGTGCACAATTACTCCCTGGCCATGCTGAAGAGCTTCGCGTACTCCTCCTTGGGTCTGCTGCTCTTCCTCAACTTTTGTTTGAGCCAAGGCATCCTCCGTTTCTGGTGGAGGTTCTTCAGCAATGTGGCCAGGGGCAACTTCAAGAGTGCCATCACCAGCGAGCGCTCCACCTCCCGAACGAAGAAGAACACCAAGAAGGGCAAGGGTTCCAAGCAGGACCACATGACCATGAGCGTCACCTTGAGCGAGGCTGCTGAGGAGGAGGGATTGTAAGAACACAAGAGGGCTCTCCTGTTTCTTGCGGTTTTGTTTTGTTTTTTTCCTGTAGAGAGAGAGGAGACGCTCTTCTGCATTTTGTTGTACCTCGCTTGGTTTCGTCCCACTTCCCTTCGACAACAGAACGAACAAAAGCGGAACAAAGAAACCTGTATGATATGAGCTCTGCCAAGGAAGGGAACCGATGCTGACAGAGAGAGAGAGAAAGAGAAGCAGAGGGCTGTGGCGAAGCGGAGTGATGCGTGCCAGAACGCAAACCGATCGACGGGAACAACAACCTGTCGACCGTCCCGTCCCACCCGAGCGAAGAGGAGAGGGAGTGTTTGACAGATTGCGGTTTGCACCAACAACGCAGCAACGACCGGCTGCGTACGCGCCAAGACGGTACGTCCTTCTTGAGCTTCGTTTAGTCTCATATATTTTTGTTTTATTATTTTTAAAAATAGTGTATCTCTATGGTGGTGGTACCATTGAGATCCTTCGCGACCCCACCACCAAAAAAAAGAAGGATGGAGCAACAGCCCGATCGACCAACGATGTCGTCTGTTCCCCACCACCTAAAGTGTTGTTGCACCGTAGGATGAATTCATTATTAACGGCTATCAGGCCGAAGTTCCCCCGTTTGTTTGTTTATGTTCGGTCAACAACCGTTTGCGCGCGGTTCCGTTTCGTTCTTCTTGGCTTGTTGTATATGTCCTGCATGGAGCGTGGGTGTCTGTTTTTTTTTTTTTTTAACAACCAGTTTGTTGAGAGTCATCCCTTTGCAACATCCGTTCGCCCAGCCCGCCCTAGAGCGGGCTCACAACAACAACAACATCATCAACAAAATAACAAAAACAAGTTGGTCGGCACTGGCACCAAGGGTCAACAACAACAAAAGGGTGATGCATCGGGTTGTAGATGAACGAATTAATTAACTCAATGGAGCGAGTCAACCGCGTGTAACCGTTTTTTCAACGAAAGTCTCATCTCATCCCTACGCTAAGCCCCGAGAGAGCTTTGCTTTTTGGTGGTGCCCATGGGGTTGCATCGCTTTCTTATTTTTTATTTTATTTTGTTGTTGTGTGTTTGTTTTTTTTTAAAGCTTTTGTTGACACACACACACACACACACACACACACACATTGCACATATTTATCAGAACTTGGGTTTGAAACGTGTCGGTTGTTGGAGGGATGCACCACAAAAGACAAATGCCATCAGCCAGCCCTGCCTCTCTTTTCTTGGCATTGTCCATCGTCACATGGTGCCTGGTTTGCGTGGGCTCCGTGCAGGGCCAGCCTGGCACATGCGTGCCGTGGCCCGGAGAACCTCAGGCTTGCAACCAATTCCCTCAATGGAATGGTTGAGTTTGCTCTCTCTTTTTTTTTAAATAACATTATTTTTGGTGAGGTGTCTCTCATTAACTTTTCTCTTTTCCACAAAAACAATACCGACTTTCAGA
The DNA here is from genome assembly GCA_031835245.1 of Balamuthia mandrillaris. Lineage (NCBI taxonomy): Eukaryota > Discosea > Longamoebia > Balamuthiidae > Balamuthia > Balamuthia mandrillaris. Next base: position 37,457 of record JAVKOQ010000262.1, read on the forward strand.
CGAAACGTATGTTTACGTCCCGGAGACGACGACCCTGGACGCCTTGAGTAACACTGCGCAGCACATCATTCTTGGCATTGGGTTGATTCATGAGAACGACACCAGCATTGACGGCATTTGTAACTTGTATTTTATTCGAATGTTGTGTCTCACCTACTTCCGTCCTTGCCTCACTGTCCCCACCGAAGACGCGCGTACGCTTCCTCTCTACATTCTTGTTTTTCTCCTCCTGTTCTTCACCTTCATTCAGCTTCTGCTTCTTGGAGTCTAATCCCATTTCAGTCGAAACAGATGAGACAATAATGATACCAGAGCCAATGCAACCATGCCGTGATGTCTGCGAAGATTACAGTACGTTGCTCATTTTTGCTTCTGCCCAAAGCATCGTTCTGACCTCTGTTTGGACTTTGATGCCAGCTTTGACGTGCAGGAACAACTCGGAAAGTCGAGGATACCCCTTCGGCTCTGCTCTCTACTTCCCCGAGAACTTCACCACCCCGTTGAGTTGCCAAGAGATGGAGAATGGGGCACCGTTCTGGCAGACGGAGCTGTTCAACGTGTCCACTGCTGCTTTTCCCGACCAAACTTGGACCGTCCAATGCAACTCCCTCAAAAACTCCACTAAGACTGTTCTTTACTGCGATGAGCCGCTCGCATCCACTGGTAACAATCAATGCAGCTATAATTGTCCCTTGCCGTCCTACTCTGAATCACAGTATGATGCCGCCAAAGTCATGCAGCTGGTCCTTGGTTGGCTTTCTTGGGTTTGTCCTTCCAAAATGTCTTTCTTGTTCTTTATCTCAACCTCTTCATCTGTTCTTGTTCATATTGCAACTCCTTTTAACTTTGAATGATGCAGGCGGGAAGTTTGGTGCTGATTCTCTCATACGCGTTGCATCCCACACTGAGAAAGTTCCCTTCCAACCTCATCATGATGTGCGCCCTGGCCGCCCACTTTGCCTCCCTCGCCATGATCCTTCCCACTGTTGCTGGCTATGAGAACGTGTGGTGCGGTGTGGATGGTGCTTTCCTTCGTCCCCATGTGGAAGCACAGGGCGGTTTGCGCGTGTACTTCGACATCGAGGGCCTTTCCGTGGAGTCGAGCTTGTGTACCTTCCAAGGGTGGTTGTTGCAGAGCGGATTCTTGTCGAGCACCATGTGGTGGGGCATTGTCTCCCTCAACATGTTCCTTTCCGTTCGTATTTCTCCCACTCATATGCTCGGATATCAGAGTTCACCACGTGCCCAAATCAACAGGTCTTCTTCGGAGCAAAACTGCCAGAAGACAATCCTTGCATGCGAATTGGAGTACAAGTAGTGCTGCATCTATGTGGATGGGGGATTCCAGCATTACTCATGTTGGTGCCTGCCGCGGCAGGCAAGATCGTCTTCGCTCCTGGTGCCTTCTTGTACGTCAGTATTTACTCTTCTCATTTTCATGATCTAACCTTTGAACGTCACAGTTGCAGCGTTGGGAGCATGGATGATGGAGTGTGGCTTGTGGTCTTCTGGGCTCTTCCTGTCGGGATCATCTTGTTGGTGGGAGTTGTCTGCTTCGTTGCTTCGTTGATTCGCCTTGTCTCCTTCATCCACGGAATGAGGGAGTACAAGAAGACCATGATCGCGTATGTTCGCATCATCGTATTCATCAGGTACCCTTTCTTTGTTTTTTGCTTTTTCTTTTAAAGTTATTTGTTTACTATTTACATGTGATAAACAAACACAGTATATTCTTGTGCCTGTACATCTTCATCTTTGCCTACACGCTTCGCGTGGAGACTGACAAAGAGGACATCGAGGAGGGCTACGGCGCTTATTTCCGCTGCCTCCTCAACTCCCAGACTGGCCCTTACTGCGAGCTCTCCGAGTCGGTGCACAATTACTCTCTGGCCATGCTGAAGAGCTTCGCGTACTCCTCCTTGGGTCTGCTGCTCTTCCTCAACTTTTGTTTGAGCCAGGGCATCATGAACTACTGGGCTAGGTTCTTCAGCAACGTGGCCAAGGGCAACTTCAAGAGTGCCTTCACCAGCGAGCGCACAACCTCCCGAACTCGCCCTTCTACACCAAAGAAAGGCAAAGGCTCCAAGAGCGACCACATGACCATGAGCGTCACCATGACGGCAGAATCTGGGGCTGCAGACGGTGACGAGGATGATGAGGAACTCTAAAACAATTTGTTACCTGGCCTTTCATGAACAGTACTAATAATCATCATTTTGTTGTTACTTTGCTCTCACCCATCGCATGAATACGTTTGGAGGGAAGACAAGATATTGCACAGCCAGCTCAATATTGGCTATTTTGAGCATCCAAGAGCGACTATCACATGTTAGGGACGGTAGAAATGATTAATACGTCTATCGGACCCGAACTTCTGTTAAGAGGTCAGAGCAGTCCTCCCGAGGTGCAGAACACCCAACCAGTAACCAAGCCGCTCTCCAAGTTAAAAAACTTCTTAAAAAGTAAGTCAGGAGGTTCGTTTCAATAAAGCCTGTTTGTCATGGGATGGATTTTTTTCTCTCACTCGCTCTTTTTTTTTCCACAACAAACTACGCACATTCCACAAAAGCTGGAGAAGATACCTCTGAAACCATCCCAAACAAACTATGCCTTCTACTTTAGCCTTCTTGGCATTTGTCATCGCCACCGTCTTCTGTGTGGAAAGCGTTCATGGGCAGTCTGGCAGTTGCGTGCCCTGGACAGGAGAATATAAAGTCTGTAACCAGTTCCCGCAATGGACAGGTTGGATTGTTGGTTTCAGAGTCCCTTCTTTTTTGGAGTCTTACAAACTCGTGAAACACATTTTTTGTACCAGACGACACCTTTGTTTATATCCCTGACACCACCACCTATGAGGAGTCCTCTACAATGGCGGTGCATATAATGACTAGTATAGGCCTTATTCACGACAACGACACCAGCATAGACGGCAGATGTAATTTATATTTTTTGAGGCTGATGTGCCTCACCTACTTCCGTCCTTGTATTGTAGTTACCTTTGCTGACTCCAGTACGGGCTTTTTCTCCTCTCTCTCCTCGTTCGCTTCTCTCGCCACCATTTTTTTTCCTTTGCGTTTCTGATAGAGCTCGACGGTGCAGATGAGACGGTCCTTGTACCCGAACCAGTGCAGCCGTGCCGTTCCATCTGTGAAGACTATTGTATGGCTTTTTTTTTTATTAAAAAAAATACCCTGTCACGTGCATTCGATCTCACGAATTTCCTTTTAATATACAGCATCGCTATGCAGGGACAACTCCGAAAGTCGAGGATACCCCTTTGGTGCTGCCCTCTACTTTCCGCCGAACTACACCACCCCGTTGAGCTGCGAAGAAATGGAGAATGGAGCTCCCTTTTGGCAGGAGGAGGAGTACAACGTTACGGCCCCTGCATTACCGGACCAAACCATTACTTCGCAATGCAACTCCCTCAACAACTCCACCAAAACAGTGGTCTACTGCAGAGAACCACTGGAGAACACTGGCAACAATCAGTGCAGCTACGAGTGTCCCTTGCCCTCCTACACGGAATCGCAATATGACTCGGCAAAGGCCATGCAGTTGGTGCTGGGCTGGTTTTCCTGGGTTCGTTTCGTCCTCTTTTCGTCCTCTTCCGCTTTGACTTGTTCTTCTCTGACAGAATAATGCTGCTCATATGCAGGCGGGAAGTTTGGTGCTGATTCTCTCATACGCGTTGCATCCCACGCTGAGAAAGTTCCCTTCCAACCTCATCATGATGTGCGCCCTGGCCGCCCACTTTGCCTCCCTCGCCATGATCCTTCCCACTGTTGCTGGCTATGAGAACGTGTGGTGCGGTGTGGATGGTGCTTTCCTTCGTCCTCATGTGGAAGCACAGGGCGGTTTGCATGTCTACTTCGACATCGAGAACCTTTCCGTGGAGTCCGGCTTGTGCACCTTCCAAGGGTGGTTGTTGCAGAGCGGATTCTTGTCGAGCACCATGTGGTGGGGCATTGTTTCCCTCAACATGTTTCTCTCCGTTCGTATCCCTCTTCTTTCCTCTCGTCCGTTCTTCCGTCCAACACACTTACGTTCAATGAAAAACAGGTCTTCTTTGGGGCAAAGCTACCGGAAGACAACGCAGGGTTGAGAATAGGAGTGCAGGCATTGCTGCATCTATGCGGATGGGGGTTGCCTTCCTTGCTGATGTTGGTGCCTGCCGCGGCAGGCAAGATCGTCTTCGCTCCTGGTGCCTTCTTGTACGTTTGCTTTTGTTTGTCTTCTCTTTTTTTGATCCCCTGGCTGACTGCTAATGCAGTTGCAATGTGGGGAGCATGGATGATGGAGTGTGGATGGTAGTCTTTTGGGCTCTTCCTGTAGGGATCATTTTGTTGGTTGGCCTAGTTTGCTTCGTGGCCTCCTTGGTTCGCCTCATGTCCTTCATCCACGGAATGAAGGAGCACAGAAAGACCATTGTCGCATATGTTCGCATCATCGTCTTCATCAGGTACTTCTTCCTCTTTTCTTTCTCCTCTCTGCTGGCAGCGCATGTCTGACCTCCTCCGGTTGTCATACCAATAGCATATTCTTGTGCCTGTACATCTTCATCTTTGCCTACACCGTTCGTGTGGAGACGGACAAAGAGGACATCGAGGAGGGCTACGGCGATTACTTCCGCTGCCTCCTCAACTCGGAAACAGCACCATACTGCGAGCTCTCCGAGTCGGTGCACAACTTCTCCCTGGCCATGCTGCGAAGCTTCGGCTACTCCGCCTTGGGCCTGCTGCTCTTCCTCAACTTTTGCCTGAGCAAGGCCATCATCCGCTTCTGGCGGAGGTTCTTCATCAACGTGGCCAGAGGCAACCTCAAGAGCGCCATCACCAGCGAGCGCTCCACCTCGGTCACCCGCCCCACCACCAAGAAGAGCAAAGGCTCCAAGGAAGACCACATGACCATGAGCGTCACCATGACGGAAACCACCGCCGTCCTGGACGACGAGGAGGACGAGGAGAACTCCTCATCCAACTGAAAGAAAATACGTGCTTGCTTCTCTTTTCCTTTTTCTTTCTTTGCAGTCGATTTATTTTTTAAATCATACCGATTATTCTCGAAAAACCCTCATTTTTATGTCCCATTTTCCTTAACACGTATTCTATCGACAACATTCAAGAATTTTTTCCAAAAGAAGGAAATATCCGGAACTATTCACATTTTTTCGAGGTTTCGTTGAAATTTTCGCCTTTTTTTGAAATTTCTCCCAATCCGAAAAAAATCAGGAAAGAAAGTCAGCGAAAAAGAACAGAAAAATGAAGTGAAAAAAAAAAACTTCTCCGTCACCAACCAAAAACCAACCTTTTCCCTCCTTGTTTTCTTTTTCTTTCTGATCCAAAGAGAGAACAACCCAACTAAACCGAAAAAAAAAAATACTCTACATGCTGTTTACCGTTGTTGTTGTTGTTTTCAACCGCCACCCAACCAGTCTTCTTCTCTTTGCCAAGAACCGAGTCCCATAACAAACAATACACACACACACACAAAAAAAAAAAAAAATGGTACACCCTGTGATTGACTCTCCGTCTGGGACAACGGCAACCATGCCGAGCACAGCTAACGCTATGGTGCATCGCCAACGACCTCGCTCACGCTCGAATCCAAAGAGGTAAGGCTTCAATCCCCTTTCTTCTTTCTCTCTCATCGGCCGACTCACCCCATTTGTTCAGCATGAAGAAAGCTAGCGTTGCTGCCGACAACCCCAAGAACAACAGCTTCAACAACAAGCTGAAGAAGCCCTCCTCTCCACGAGGAAACACCTCTAAAACCCGAGCCCTCCCCACTTTCTCCCTTTCTTCGCCCTTGCCTTCACCTAATCCTTTGCCAAAGCCACAGCAGCAACCACAAGAAAAGCGGTGGGCAGGCGGGTCGTGGCAGATGTCACCCCCACCGAGCGCCTTACCCATGCCTCGTCTTCTTCTGCTCCACCCCTCTTCTCCTCCTCCTTCTCCTTATCGAAGGCCTCCACCAGGTTTTCCATCCGCCGCTTGTTGTAACGACCTCATGCAAACGGAAAAAGCGGTGGCTGGTCGGCATCCTCCTTCTCCTCCTCTTTGTCGACGACCTCTCTTCGTGGAGCTTCGATAGAGAGAGAGAGAGAGAGAGAGAGAGAGAAAGAGAGAGAAAGAGAGAGAAGGAGAGAAAGATACATCTTCAAACCTTTTTTTTTTTTTGAAATAGATAACGGAATGGCTGCATTCCTTTTCATCTTCATTTTGTTTGTTTTAGCTTTTCTTTGCCTTTGGTTTGTTGCGGTGGTTGCTGTTGTTTGTGGGAAGGAGAGGCGGGAGAAGGATCAGCAGCAGAAGGAGGGAGGAGGGGCGTTGTGGGCGTCTCGGCAGAGTTGTTGAGAGGGGTGGGTGCTGCGGAGGAGGAGGGCAAACCCGTGGAGGAATGCGGCGCGGACATGGACAGTTGTTCGTCGTACTCATCCCTTCGTTTGGCGTTATCGTTAGTTGAGAAGAAGAAAACGAAAAAAGAGAAGCAGAAGGCGAGAGAAAGACATGAGTAAGAGAAGGAGAGCAAGCAGCGATACCAATAGTCAAGACCAAGAGGAAAGTTGCCACGGTTCGACTTTAACAACTTGTTATCTGGCTTCACTTTGAGCAGCTCCTGCTGCAAAAGCTGCACCTTGAACCTCAGCTGGTCGTTCTCGTCGTCTCTCTGCTGCAGCTCCGCATAGATCTCTCCCTGTTTGGTCACCCTCTTCAGCGTCGGCTGAAGAAAGGCGGAGGTGAGGACCTCCTTGGCCGACGGGCGCTTGTCCGGCTCCCTCTGGATAAGGGTGTTCATGAGCTCGATCAGCTCCTCGCTGTAATGATGGTTAGCAGGAATGGGACGGGGGAAGATGTCGGCCTTGGTGTCCTCGTAGACGCTGCGAAGGGTCATCATCTCGTAGAGGCTCGTTCCGAGCGCGTACATGTCGCTCTTCTCGTTGTAGGAGCGGCCTTTGAGGAGTTCGGGGCCGGCGTAGCCCAGCGTGCCGACCGCCGTTTGGTATTGCTTCTTGCGGTCCTTGCGGACCGTGGAGAGACCAAAGTCGCCTTTTTGTTGTAGGGAAGATTGTAAGCCAATAGGTTTTTTTAAAAAAAACTCAGAGATGTATGAAAGAGAAGATGAAGAGGAAAGGACGAAAGATAAACAATAAAAAAGGTACCAAGTTTGATGTCTCCCCATTTGTTCAAGAACATGTTTTGTGGTTTAATGTCCCTGTTTTGGCAATTCTCAAGAATAAGAACAAGATGAGGCAACACAAGAAGAATAAGAAGAGCAAGAAACAAACCGATGCAATACGTTAACAGAGTGCATGTGCGCCAAAGCCAACAACATTTGACACAACCAGGCAAGAATGGTTTCTTCTTCAATGTACTTCCTTTTCTGGATGAGCCTTCCCACATCACCGCCTTGGCAGTATTCCATCACAATGAACACGTGCATTTCTTGTTGCCAAAAGTCCTTGTAGGTCACCACATAAGGATGTCGCAACAGTCTCAATAACACCATCTGTTCGTTTAAATAATAGTGAGAAGAAAGAAAGCAATGGCACAAAATAAAGAAACAAAATCAGAAAGAGGAGGAGAGATAGAAAGAGAACCTCTTTAAGAGCTTCTTTGGCTTCTTTTTCAGTTTCACAACATACTTCCTTTAAGACGTAATGTCTAAAATCTACTTTGTCCAACACCACGAAAGTCAAGCCGAACGAGCCTTCACCAAGTTTGTCAACAACTTCATAGCGTGATGCTCTTTTTAGCTGTTTGGTTTTTGGTCAATTATTTTAAATGAGAACAGGAAGAAAGAGGAAGAAAAAAGAAGCTACCATGGCAGCCTCCAATTCAGAATTCCAATTCTTTCGTTCTGTTAACTTTGAAATCTCTCCTGACTGTTTGTTATGGTAGAATGCCGCGCACTTAGTACACATAAAGCAAACAACAAGCATCATCATCATCATCATCATCATCGTACGTACTTGTACATTGAGCATCTTCTTCTTCCACAACTTCTCCATCACAGCGTACGCCTCGTGTCGGTTCAGGAAACGAAACAAATACTTGGAGAATATATCAAGTAATGATGAGCTGATAAACGCAAAAGGTTCATAATAAAAACAAAGAATAAAACCTGTTCGCCAGACTTCATAGTGAACATGATGGCGTTGGGGATAAAGCCACCGGTATTCTTTCGTTCAAGAGAAACCACATCCTCCCAATTGATCACCAACTTTTTTAAAAAAATGCGAGTGAGCTGAACAGAAGAGAAGAAGAGAAGAAAGAAGAAGCAGAGAAGCAGAGAAGCAGAGAAGCGGGGAAGCTTAGAGCAAGAAGAAGGACAACAAATGGGAGAAGGAGAAGGAGAAGGAGAAGGAGAAGGAGAAGGAGAAGGAGAAGGAGAAGGAGAAGGAGAAGGAGAAGGAGAAGGAGAAGGAGAAGGAGAAGGAGAAGGAGAAGGAGAAGGAGAAGGAGAAGGAGAAGGAGAAGGAGAAGGAGAAGGAGAAGGAGAAGGAGAAGGAGAAGGAGAAGGAGAAGGAGAAGGAGAAGGAGAAGGAGAAGGAAAGAGATGCATAGAAAACAAAAATACTTTGCGTTCGCGGCCAAAGAAGCTGGCAAAGAAACAAGCATGGCTCCTGGTGGCATATATGTTTCCCTCCATAAAATGAGTGTGCTTTTGCTTCAGAGCGCAGTGAAAGGCTATTTGCTCAACGAAAAAATAAAAGATATGTTGTTGAGATAGTGTAGGAAAAAAAAGCAAAGCTGCTGCTCAAAAAACAGAACCCAGAGGTTTTTCTACTTGCACCTTGAATGATGTCTTCATCTTCAGACACACCAAACAGCTTTACAAACTCCTTTTGTTTCATTGTTGGACGAGCGTCAACACAACAGAGAGACAGAGAGAGAGACTCTAGCGCGCGCGTTCCCCTTTTTTCTCTCTTCGTTTTCGAGCGACGGGAATTTATTTGTGCTTTTCTTTTTCTTTTTCTTTAAATTTTCGGCGAGATTTAAGCGAAAATTCACGCGATTGGTCTAAAATTGACCGAAGATCAGATATCGGGGAGTTTCATCCAACCAAAAATCAAAATGATTCGATTTATATGATCTACATACAGAAAAATGGAAAATAATTATTATAATAATATTCAAAGGGTGTTGCTGCTGTTGTGCTGGTTGGCTAGCTCGGTCTTTCCGACGGTCACGGGAGCGGGCAGCAAGGTTCCTCTCCGCGAGGCGGTGCTCCTTCTCCGTTGTGCCGCAGCTGTCGAAAGCGGAGGCGAAGGAAACGATAGCAGCAGCTCCTCCAGGCTCGCGTAGATCTGCTGGAATGTCGGCCGCTTGGTAGGCTCTTCCTGCCAACAGCTTTCTATGAGCTGCTCCAAAGGTTCCGGACATGAACTTGGGATCTCCAAACGTCGTCCCGACAGAATGGCGTTGGCTGCCTGCTCAGGCGTCATCCCCTCGAAGGGTTCCTTGCCGTTGGTCAGCAGCTCCCAGGCCACAACGCCAAAACTCCAAACGTCGCTCTCCTTGCTTAGGCGGCGGAGGGAAGGGTCGATAGCCTCCACGCTCATCCATTTCAAAGGCCCAAAGACAGAGCCTGGCACGAAGACCTCCTTCACTCCACCTATTGCCATTCCAAAGTCTACATGTTGTCGATGTCGTTGGAGAGGAGGATAATTAGAAGAGGAAGAGAAGGAGAGAAGCAGGAAGGAACGAAAGCAACGGATGTGAGAGAAAGCTACCAGTGAGCTTGACAGAATACTCTCTCGTTTCAGGATGCCGAGTGACCAAACAATTTCGAGCTGACAAATCCTAAATTGTTCCACTGTCATACGCCACACCTCAACAAGAAGAGCGAAAAAGAAGCACGTACGCAATGAACGATGTTTTCTTTGTGAAGGTGGGTCATTCCAGCAGCAATGCCTAATGCTAGTTCGAGTTTTGTCCTCAAAAACAGGTTGTTATTCCTCAGGAGATGAAGCAAATCTCCATCAGGAATGTACTCGCTAACTAAACACAAGTTCGGTTGACGAAGACAAACTCCTAAAAACTGTAGAATGAGGAAAGAGAGAGAGAGAGAGAGAGAGAGAGAGAGAGAAGCGTGAGTGAATGAAGAAATGGAGGAAGAAAGGAACTAAGGCAGTTTACCTGAACTACATTTGCATGTGGTCGAAGGGTCCTATTTGCCCACAAACCAGAAAGAAGGAGGAGGAGTAAGAAGAGGAAGAGGAGGAGGCTGAGAGGGAGAAGGAGAAGAAAAATGAAAAACGAAGAAGAACAAGAAGAACAAGAAGAAGGACAAGAAGACGAAGAAGACGAAGACGAAGAAGAAGAAGAAGAAGAAGAAGATGAAGATGAAGAACAACAACAATCACAACAACAACAACAACAACAACAACAAGCAGAATACTAACATCATGATCATGGATTCATGCAGAAAGTCTTCCAACTGTTGCTTTGACAGAGTCTGAAAGAAGAATTTTTTTACAACAACGGTGGAGTTCCTCCACTTCGCCTTCCAGACCACACCAAACGAACCATAGCCAATCTCTTCGATGAGTTCCAGTTCATCATAGTCGATTGCCCATTGCTGTATCATTCTCTTTTGCCAAACTATTTGAAAAAACAAAATAATAAGAACAAAAGAAAAGGAATAAAGAGAGAATCGAGAAAGACAAGAATGTTACCTATTTTACGCTGTCTTTCGGTCTCTCTTTTCACTTCATCGTTTTGTGCTTCTTTGTTGCGTGACCCACCTATCAGAGGGACCGTTCGCTTCTTAATGTTTATGCCTTCACTTGTTCTTGTTCCACTTCTTCCTCCTCTGAGGAAGAAGATGAGTGCTCCATTCTGAGAGGTACTCAATAATTCTTCTTTGTTGGTGCTGTTGTTGGATGTGGTTGTGTCGTCTTTCAAGCCAAAAGAAGGAATCTTTCCATAGTTTCTCCCTGCTCCTTCTTCTTCTTCTTCTTCTTTTGCTTTTGGTTTGCTTTTCTGCCATATACTTTTGTTCGATGAAGAGGAAGAAGCAGAAGATAAGAATAGTTCTGGTCGTAAATCCGGTCGTATCATGCGACGAGGAGAAACGATGACGTTTTCTTCAGTTTCGTCCTCTTTTGGTGGCGCTTGAGTTGATGGTTCTTTCGCTTCTGTGATCCATTCAGGCATCGCTGAATAATGACACTCTCTTCTGAAAGCTGGTATTGTTATTTCTTCTTGTCCTTCGTCTTCTTCTTCTTCTTCTTCAGTCTCTGCGTTTGCATCTTCTGCTTTCTTTTTCTCTTCTTTCTGGTCATACTCGTCTTCTTGTTGGTGTTGTTGCAGATGAAGAAAAGCTTGAGAAAAAGGAACATACTTAGTTTCCGTGCGAAGACGAAGAACAGGGCTCTTGACTTCACTTCCTAAACCTCTTAACGCCTCCTCTTTCTTCACCCCGAAAGCTGCCGTAACTCGTTTATTCAAAGAAGGAGAATCAGCACGCGCGCTTCTTGACTTGCGTCGTCTTTGGAGTGTCCTGTGAAGTTGCTCTCTTCGGCGTTCTCGTTCTAGTTCGTCATCGTCGTCAGAGATTGCGTACTTCCGAGAAAGGTTTAAGAAGATGGAGGAAGGAGGACGAACGGTGGATTCTGCCTTTACTTCTTCTTGATCCTCTTCTTCGACCTGTTCTGGTTTTTCTGCTTTTTGATGATTCTTTTTCTTGCATTTCTTCTTCTTCTTTTTCTTCTTTTTTTCTTTTTTGTGTTGCTCTGCTTCTTCGTCCTTTCCTTTGTGTTTTCTTCTGTGCGACTCTTTTTCTTTCTTCTTTGAACCCGGAATCAAGTTTATCAATGTCAATCTCTTTGCTTTCTTCTCATGCTCTATATTGCTGTTATCGTCATCATCACCTTCGTCTTCTCTGTTCTTTTCTTTTCCTTTGTCGTGTTTACGTTCGTCTGTTCTTTTGTTTCGTTGTTGTGTCGCTTTGAATTTTTTTTGCACCGATAACACCGTCTCTTCATGCGTCATTTTCACCGACACCACAAACGGTTTTGCTTCTTCCTCTTCTTGTTGTTGCTGAAGCTGTTGTTTTCGTTGGATTCTTTTGGCCTTCAATCGAACGAGACCGATGGCAGGAGGAGAGGAAGGACTACAGGTGGACGTAACGTTCATTAAAAGACCAGCACTATCGCTGAAGCGACGACGATGCAACAGAGAGTCATAAGAAGAAGACGAAGGAGACAGCGATGAAGAAGAAGCAGAAGTGTTGTGAAGAAGACAAGACGATTCGAAAGAAGAAAACGATTTGGAAGAAGGGTATTCGGAGCAGGAGAATGCAGTGCTAGAGTCCGAAGAAGAAGACGACGGCGAAGAAGAGGCGTTGTTTTTGAGAGTAACGTTTGGTCTTCGTAGAGAGACTTCCCCGCTGCTGCTGATAATTCTTTGTGGATTAGCCGTTTTGTCTATTTCGTTCTCTTTGCTCGCTTTTTGTTTGCTATGTCCGTTGTTGTTAGCTTCAAAGACGTAGTCCAAAATGAGCTTTCGTGGGCCGATCGGAAGTCCCATACGGATCAAGTCATTCTCAGTAAGAAGGAAGAACGCCTTCTCCGAGATCTCCTCTTTGGAAAAACTTGGAATATATCTTTTTTTACATAAGCAGCAATAAGTTTTTGAACAGAAAATGACGGAGAGAAGGAGAAAAAGAAACCTTTCTAACGAAAGAGACTCGAGGATGTGGGTTACAGCTTCAGGGAGTTGTGGAGAGGGCGGAAGAAGAGTAAACTTGGGAAGATGGGAGGAAGAAAAACTCTTTTTGCGGTGCCGCTGCATGATACGCGATTGTTGCTCCTCTTTCTTGCGCGTCCTTCCTTCTCTGGCAGAGGCAGAGGCCGAAGAGCTTTCGTTGGGTCGTTGCACTTCGTCCATGCTTTTGTTTTTTGTTCGCTTGTTGCAATTCTTTGCTTTTGGGATTAATTACTAAAAAAAAAAAAACGTTACAGACACGAGATTGGACCCGAGCAAGGATAGGAGCCAGGACACCCTACAGGACAAGAGATAGGACGAAGGAGTTGATCAATGGATAGGAGATAAGACAAGAGATTGGGTGACGGGACAAGAGATTGGTAGAAAGAGCGAATAAACTGGACGTGAGATAAGTCATGAGCGTGGATCAATGGAAGTGAGATAAGACATGAGCCAAGACATGATCCGGGGCATGAGTATAGACATCTGCGGAATGAAAGCGGGCCGCGTTCATCCGAGGATAGGCACAACATCCCGTGAAGGAAGGAAGCGAAAAAAAGAAAGAGAGAAAGAAAGAAAGCGGACCTTTTGTTTTATTTTATTTCATTCAGAGCTGGGCTTCACCACATATTTCACATTCTCTCCGTCTTTCACCACCCCAAAGTTTTTCTTTTGCTTTATAATCTGATCCTCCACCGCGTTCAGCTCCGCGTGGCCCTGCCGCACCAAGTACTCGACCTTGTGCGGCGCGCTCTCGCCCGCCTGCTCCCGAAACAGCTCGCGGACCTGCTCTCGGCAGTGGTGGAGCAGGGTATCCTTGTCCAAGGCCGTTTTTTCCACCTCCAATATTTCGTCGTGTGTGGCCAGCCGTCTGGCCTGCATCTCGCGCACCATCTCTCTGCGCATGAACTCCTTCACCCCTGGGGATTCCACGTAGGGCAAGGCCAGCCGCATCGCCCGTTTGTAGAGAGCCAACACTTCTGCTTTGTGTGGGTTCATCTCGTTTGTTGTTTTTTTTTTTTTCCTTGCTTCGGTTGCTTTTCTGTCGACAACACATCTCCTATGATTGACATACCAATTCTACACCTTCCTATTAGATGTCAGGGGTATTATGGAACTAAAGGGGGAGAGTGCTGACATAAGTTCGTCGACAACAATACACTTCACCACAAAGAACATTCGCCGCAACAATACCAAGAGACACGTTCACGCACGCAATGCCCACCACCAAGAAAGAAACGACAAGCAAAAAAGTAGCGGCCCTCCTCTGTGTGGGGGTGGCATGTTTCCCCCTTCCGCCAACCTTCAAAAAACCACCACTCGCTGCTACTCTTTTTTTGATATTTTTTCTCGCCTCCCGCTTTCAAGCAAAGCGCCACCTTGGTGGTCGAACCAAATGCAAGCGTTTTTGTCGTGGATGCGGCGCCATTTGGTCGTTGCCGACTCTGCAGACGATGTAGAAGAACGACGCTTGTGAGAAGAGCACTGGCGGCCCTGCCTGAAGACGTGAGGAACACGTGACGCAGACTCTGTGGGGATGTTCAGGAGAAAGATGAGCAAATTGGTACGTAGGGCACCAGCGCTGTTGTTCTTCTCGGCTTTCTGAGCGTCGAAAGTGGCCAGTTCTTTGACGTTCCTCACGAGCGGCCTCCAGAACCTCTACGACGGAGCCCTGGAGGACCTCGCAGGCAAGGGAGTGCTTACCGAGGAGAACCTCCTGGTCTTTATCTATGGCTTCTTCCACAACCGGAGTTGGAGATGCTCAGCACTTATGGCGGCTTCCACGCCGACTGCCACCCTGGCAACATCTCTATCGACGAATAGCGCCAGATATGGACTTGGAGTTTGTGTTCCGCGACTTTGGCAAGAGCGCCTCCTTCCACCACTTCAACGGGACGTCTCCCCACCAACAGCTGCGAGAGAGACCTATCAGCGCCTGGGCTCCTCCTTTGGTATCGAAGAGCTGTTTGCCCAGTTTCAAACACTCCAAGCCAAGGTGAGCGCGCTAGAATCCAGAGATGAGCTGAGAGAGCTTGAGGTGAGTGTGCTGCAGCAGAAGATAGAGCAGCTTTTTAATAGCACCACCAAAGCGATGGGGCAGAAGGAGAAGCATCATCACCACCACGATGGGATCGATGGGGATGGAGAGTTCTTCAATGAGTGGTTCCTTTTTTCCTTTTTTATTTTGTTTTTTGTTTGTTGCACAGTTTTGTTTTTGAACAGTTTTTGTAGAAATGAACGAACGTTAAATATTTTGCGTTGTTCATTTCTACAAAATCTTGCTAACAGGTCTCCGTGTGGAGTGATGCTGCCAGCACGCTCTTCTTAGCGTCTCCCTGCCCCATAGTGCCAGTCCGGTCCTCCAGCGTACTCTCCCCTCTCTCCTCTCTCCTCTCTATATTGGCCTCACTATCTTATCTCATTTCACATTGCATGTACTTGATTTGGTCTCTTAGCTTTTACAATCGGTGCTTTGGTAAGCGACTTGCACATCCATCTGTTAACACAAATTTTATTAAAGGGTTTGTTTCGTGCTCGTTGTGTGTTTTGCTCGATACGGAGAGTGAACTCGGTGCTTCATGTCGTTTTGGGCTTGGAGGGAGAGAGACGGTCGCAGGTCGTTCCAAAGAGGTAGTCCAGGTAGGTCAATGTGGAGCTGTAGTTACCTTTGAAGACCTCGTGGTGGCGGTCGTGATGGCGAGGACCAGCGTAGATCCATCCCAGCACATTCTCCATGCACCACGGAAAGCAATATCCACTATGTACTTCCGTTGTATAGTAGATGCGAAGAGCTGATAAATGAAACATCAACAAATGTTATCACCGTTTACATCGGGGAGTAAACAATAAACAATCACAAGAATAACAGAAGAGGGAGAGGGAGAGGGAAGGGACAAACCTATCCAACTATAAAAAGTGAATATGTGCGAACGAAGAAGCATAGGTCCAATCACCATTGGCAAGATGTTGCTGAAAAACATTTCCAAAGGGTGGGCGTACTCTGCCGCCCAACTGAAAGGAGCTTTATGCTGGTGGTGGACCTTGTGGATGCGCTTGTAAAGGTACTTGGTGTGCAAAAGTCTATGGGAGAAGTAAAATACAAAGTCCTCTATCACTTGGCACAAAAACACCTGGAATAAAACTGTCTGCCTTTTCATGTGTTTTAATATGCAAGGTTAGTACCACACGAAGAAGAAAGAAGAAAGAAGCAAAGGAGAAGAAAGAAGAACAAGAACATAACACAGGAAGAAAGACGAAAGAAGGACAAGAACAAAGCACAAGGACACGACAAACACCAAAAAACACAACAAGAAGGATAAGACGAGCGAGCTCACCAAGAAGGAAGCTCACGGCTTACGTCCTCCGCACCAAAACTAAGGAGGTTTTGCACGTCAAAGATCGGTTGCTCTTTGGCCAGAGACTTTATGCAATAGCTAATGAGCGGGTGAAGAACGGTGACGGGCAGAATGACAAAAAACTGGGTGGACAAAACATGTCGTATGGAGCGAAGCGTGGTTTGGCGATCGTACTTAGCACCCTGTTCAGCGAGATAGATTAAAAACAAAAACGATGGATGAAGAAGCAAAAAAAAAAAGAACCGAACCTTTTGAATGCGATACTTCTCAAAGAACGGAATGTCCGCGAACTGAAGACACGTGTAAAAGCCGTTGAAGGCCAGCCAAGACGCTTCGTGCACCAAAAAGACGCCCGCCGTGAGAAACACAAACGGAGGGTAACGGTCCACCAAAGCCGCCCAAGCCGCCTGCAACATGATTTTTTTATTTTTATTTTTCTTTATTATTCGGTTCTGTTGCGCCGATCGGAGAGATTGTCGGCTATTTAAATTAATTTGGAAATAGAACGATTATCGGCGATAAAGGCGACTTATTTTTGTAGACAACTGAGATGATTTGGTGCAGCAAAGTTGCTCCAAAGCTGCTCGACAGAGGACATATTTTAAAAAAAAATATTTGTATTATCGTGTCGACGCGAGTTAAAGTCGACACAAACATACCTGGACAGAAAAGACAACAAGGAGTCCCTTCCAAAAGAACATGGAAGCAGTGGTCCCTCCTCAGGGTTTGGGGTTACTTGACCTGCCGTATGAGCTCCTCTGCGAGGTCATGGAGAAACTGGAGGTCAAAGACCTGTTTCCTGGCCCGCTCCTGGCCTGTCGCCTCCTCACCTCAGCCGCTCTGGAAAACCATTCCTGGGAGAAGCGCTACAAGCGCGACCTTCCTCCTTCTCCCTCCGGGGAGCCGACCGCACCTCCATCCTGGCGAGAGCGCTACCGCAACGACTCCTTCCGTTGGGACCCCTTTGAGCTGACGCTGTCCCTACCCGAACGAAAGAGGCTGGAACAAGAGCTGCTGGAGCAAAACCGGCTCGTGCAGAGCCCCAAATATAACATCCGGTTTACCACCGCCTCGGAGGTGCGTCCCTCCACCATGTGCTCGTCCCACCAGCAGGAACAAAAGAAGGACGAAGCAGAACAACCGAACGTGGTCTTTGACGAAGGAGGAAAGAGGGTGACGTGGTTAGGCAGGAACTCCTTTGTAACGGTGCGCGGCAACAGGGGCTTCTCTGAGGGAGTGGTTTGCTTCGACATGGTGCCCAGGGGAGACGTGCCTTGTCACAACTTTGGAGTGGGGCTGATAGATGGCAATTGGTGTTGTCGGCTGAACAGGTTCTTGGACCCAGAGGGTGGGCAGAGCTGGATGTGGTGGGCGCATTTGAACAGCGTGTACGTTGTGTGTCCTTCTTGCATCATCTTTGGAGGTCTTAGACTTCTCACGTGTTGCTCCTTTTTCTATCTGTTGTGTGTGTGTGCAGGCACAACATTTCTATTACCACTCAACCCAGGGAAGCAACAAGAAGAGTGACACAAGCTTGGCGAACCGGAGACGTTTTAGGGGTTAGACTCAACCTGCCACCACGTGGGACCAGAACCATCGAGTTCTTCAAGAACGGCATGTTCGCGGAGCGCATTGATATACCCTCAGATGTGACCACCTTGTGGCCAGCCGCCATCCTGTACACAGTAGGAGATTCCGTGGAGCTCATCCTCAGAGCCAGTGATACTTATAAATAGTACTTTTCTTACAAGGGAGAGCAAAGAAATAGAGAAGTGACGACAGCGCAAGAGAAATAAGAACCTCCTTTTGAGGGGAGAGATGACCCGTGCCTTTCAGTTCACTCTTGGCTGCCTTCCAACAAGCCCTAATCATCCTCACCATCAGAGCCAAGAGAGCTGTCACTGTCCGAGTACCGCTCGATGTCCCACTTCTCTCTGACCCTCCATCCAATAATGGCTCCGCCAACGAGGTTCGTGCTGCTAGCAAGCAAAAAGGCTTGGTCCAACAAAAAGCTTTCTCGTCGTGAGACCCAACGATGCATTGTGCCATCGTTTGGTACGTGGCAAGGTAGGAGAAAATGTTTAATTCTCTTCTGGGCGTCTTCGGTCATGTCATGCCCATCGGCGTGGCCGTGCTTGCCTTCATGAAAGCCAGAGAAGATAAGAAGCTGCACGGGACTGTCGCCTTCACCAGACGCTTCATCATAAGGGCCAAGTCCTAAGAGAGCAGACAGCACGCGCTCAGCATCCAGTCGCACAGCTGGCGGCGGACGGCCGATGGTCATGATTTTGGCAAGGTCTTGGTCCTCTTGGAGCAAGCGTGTGAGAGTTTGGTTCCATAAGGCCAAGCTGCGGTGTTCGCGGTCGAGTCGGCTTTGGATGGCCTCTGTAAGCGGGGTTTGCTTGGTGGTTTTTATCCATAGGAACGTAGACTCGGAGTTTGGTAGTCCTCTTATGTCGTGGAGGTGAGCAAAAACACTGGAGGAGGAAGAACGACAACAAGAGAACACATCCACCTACCCAAACGTGTGCTCAGTCTTGCGAGTACTGGCTGATAAGTCCATCGCCAACGAGGTGACCCCAAAGGTTGCACCTGCAAAGGCCATGTAGGCGATCGTCGGCGCAGAGACAAAGGGCTGGCCCTTGATCACGCGCGGAACGTCCGGTAACCGGGCAGCATAGACCTCCATGTTCAGGTTGGAGGCCCTGTGCGCAAACTCTCTGCGAAGCAGCTGACGCAGCTGGCTGGGAATATGAAACCCACGTTCTCTTTTCGCCTCTGCTTCATCGCTGGCAAGTCCCTTCTTAATGCTATCAAAAGTCAAAGCAGCAAAGAAAGTGCGGATGACGAGTCTTTCCTGGTGGGCTTCGTCCTTTTGTCTCCGTTCTTCCTCACTCTCCTCCTCAGCTTGCTTACGACGAGAGAGAAGGTGACGATAATTGGCCTCAAGATGAGGAGGAAGAGGAGTGAAGAGCTCCTCAAGAAGAGCAGTGAACAAAGGGACCCAATTCTGGTTCACGAGGTCGTAGAGGGAGCGACAGGAGGTCAACAGTCCGAACAAGGCCGGGCCAGCCTCGCTCCCTCCCTCTTCTAAAGAAGGAAGATACGATTGTGGCGTTGTTGCGGGCCAAAGCCATCGGCACACGCGTAACAGACACGGAGCTGACAGGTCGGTTATGCTCGTAGCCATGCTCGTCTCTGGGTGACTCCGCCTCTGGCAGCCGTCGGAGTTGTGGAGTGTTGTGGCCTGGATAGTCGATTTTTTTGTTTTTAAGGAATGCAGGTGGGGTAAAATCTACAATACCGAGGGATCTTCATATCAGTCGGAAGAAGGAAGCAGAAGGAAGAGCAGGACGAGGGAGCTACAGCTGAGCCCGAGAAGCAAGAGAGAGAGAGAGGCCGGGGAAGAGAGAAGCATTACAGGCGAAGAGGATTCTCTTGGTGGAATGCCCTATTAGCGTTCGGTCTATCGCTAGTGAATCCATTTTCAACCTATTAGGACAATGATTCCTAATGAATGGCAAATCTTCACAACCCCTCAAGCAATTGTCTACAATAAATTAAATGTTAAAAAATCCAAATAAAAAAAGGAACAAAAAGAAAGAGAGGGAACTCTTCTTCTTCTTCTGCGGATTATTATCATAATTTTTTTTTTCGATCGGCCGAAGAAGAAGCAAAAAGGAGTAGTGTGGCAGCGGGGGGAGTGTGTGGGTGTGTTGTAGCGTTTCAAATAGGCAAAAAAAAAAGTGGCGATCGCATCCCATCCTTTCTGAATTGTTGATTTTGTTGTTTTTTTCTTTTCATTGGGCCTTCTTCAACCATGTCGAATTCGTTGATTGAGCAAACGAGAGCGTTCCATGAAGACGTGGAACGATTCCAACGTGAGGTGGTCTCACTCCAATTGGAACCTTCCAAAACGGTAAACTTGTCCCCCTTTTTGATGTGATTTTTTGTGGCTTTTTCTGACGCTTTGTTTTTTTTTAAAAAAAAACAAAAGCACAAAGATAAAGTATCCAAAGAACACAAAGTGAACAAGTATTTGAACCTCATCGGCGATCGCAGCGAGAAGCTGCTTCGGCTCTATGACGACCGGAATGGCGCCCGCAAGCACGCCATCGACAGTATCGCTGGCTCTGGCCCGGAGCTGTTCAGCCTCTTTTATGACATGTTGAGGGAGACGAGGGCCTACCACCACCGCTTCCCTGAGCTGGTTTTGGAGCGACCGGAGGACGTGGCTAAGAGCCTTGTTATGGAGGGCGAGGAGCGTATGTAGTCTCTGTCCTTTCTTTTCTTTTTTTTTTGATTCTCTCTCTCTCTCTCTCTCTCTCTCTCTCTCTCTCTCGTTTTCTCGTTCTCTCTCGTCTTCATGCTGTTCCTAACACAGCATTTCTATCAAAATAGTGAATCGTTTCACAGGAGAAGAGGGCTATGGCAGGTTTGTAGACTTGAACGAGCAGTTTACCCAGTTTTTGAACTTGAAGCAGAACAGAGGAAAGGAGATTGACTATCTCACCTATTTGGAAGAGTTTTACCAGTTTGATGATGACCTTAAAGTCAAAGACCGAGCCTACAAACGGTTTCTCTTTCCCTCTCTCGCCCTTTCTCTCCCTCGTTCTCTCTTTCTCTTGTCTTTCTTCGAAACTATATTCTAACTTCTGTTTCAAACACGTGTGTAATCAGTTATTTGGAGGGATTATCTCAGTATCTTCGTTCGTTTTTTGAGCGAGCCAAACCGCTCTTCAACTTTGAACAGCTGCTACAAAACATAGACAAGGACTTCAACGAACAATGGAGCGACGGCGGTTTTCGTTGGGGCAGGGGCAGCTCTTCTTCCTCTTCATCAACGACAAAACAAACCAAAAAAGAAAAACTTAAAACGGCAAAAGAAGAGGAAGAGGAAGAAGAGGAAGAAAAACCAAACGGCAAAGACAAACAAGATGGTAACGATGAACAATTGGAAGACCTGTTACGCTTCTCTTCGGTGGAAGAGTTGGAGGAATTAGGAATGGATCGGTTGAAGAGAGAACTACAAAAGAGAGGAATGCTTTGCGGAGGTACCGCCGCCGAACGCGCGGCTCGTCTTTGGCTCGCGAGAGACACTCCTCTTTCCCTTTTAGATCCGTCTCTCTTTGCTTCATCCTCCAACAAACAACAACCACAACAAATGAACAACAACAGTAATAAGAAAAAAGCAGGAAGAAAGAGCAGAAGACGAAGAAAGAAGGAAAAGGAAGTGAACGCGCAGAATAATGCAGAGTTTCATCAACAAGTGACTCGTTTAGAGTTTGAGGTGAATCGCATGGCCGATGCTCTCTCAGAGGAGTTGGACAGTACTAGAGCTCATATTGAGAAGAAACTGAGTCGAACGCCTGCTGAAATGATTGTATGCTTCTTTTTCCTCTTTTCTCCTTTTCTTGTATTTTCCAGTTTTAATTCTTTTTCTGTTTCTTTCTTTCAACCAACTAACCAACTTTGCTTTTTTTGTGTTACAAAAGTTGGAGAAAATGGAGGAAGAAGGATCCGATGTCGAAGCCGGAAGCGAAGACGACGAAGAGGAGGAAGTCATTATCGGCAAACAAAACTATCCGGTTGGGTGGGACGGCAAGCCCATCCCTTATTGGCTGTATAGGCTGCACGGCCTCGCCATTCAGTACAAGTGCGAGATCTGCGGTGATGCCACTTATTCTGGAAGAAGGTCTCTCTCTCTCGCTCTCTTCTTTCGTTTTTATTTTCTTTTGTTTGCTTTACTGTTTCTTTGTGCTTTTTTAATTCTTCAATCTTTAGCAGAAAACAGTTTCTAACATTTATCACATTATTTTATGATTTTATATCTTTCAAAACTAAATAGAAACTTTGAGAAACATTTTCAAGAGGCCAAACACGCATCGGGAATGCGCAAATTGGGCATTCCTAACACTCGCCACTTTTGGGAGGTCACCAAAATCCAAGATGCTCTTGACCGTACGTATTTCCGCTTCTTCTGCTTCTTTTGCTCTTTCTTCGTTCTTCGTTCTTCGTTTTTCTTCATTATTCTTCATTCTTCCTCCTCTTTGTTCTTCTTCCTCCTGTTTCTTCTTTTTCTTCATTCAAAACAAATACTGACAACACAAAATCTAGTTTGGGAAAAGTTGAAGAAGGAAATGGCAACAGCCGATTGGAGACCGGACGAAGAAATGGAGTTTGAGGACGAGGAGGGCAACGTCATGAACAAGAAGACCTACGAAGATCTCAAAGCCCAAGGCCTCTTAAAGTCTTAACAAGATGTTTCTCTCTGACGTGCGTTTTTCTTTCCATTTTGCCTTTTAAATTTTAGTGGATGGGGAAAAAAAAGCAAATGATGTTTAAAATGCATGTATTACATGATGTTTATCCACTGTGATTAGTCTATCGATCACTGATGCTTCCTCTTCCTTTTATTTTCCTTCCTTTTCTTTTATTTTCTTTGTTTTATGCTTTTTCTTTATCATTTTGGGTTTCTTTCGTTCTTTCTTTCGCTGACTTTTTTTTTCCTCACTTCTTTTAAAAGAGACTTTAGGGCATATTGATAACACTCCAAAACAAAAATAAACACGGTATTTTTTTGCTAACAATCTAGACTGCTAAGGAAGAGAAAGGCGATAACGAACACTAACCAGTCCTTTCCACTCCACAAACTCTTTCATAAGAGCTGGCAGAAAGCCCGTCAGAGTCCACCCAAGCCACACCAACATCCCGTCATACTTGCCCAGGCTTATCAATATGGGATAAGCATTACTCGCTCTGTAACGCTTTAAGCCTGGAATCGCTCTTTCCTTCCTCTTTGCTTTGTCTTCATAGTCCTCATCATCCTTCTTTTCTTTTCGTTTTCTTCGTTTTCGTTCGTTGCTGGCGGCGATGATGTTGTGAACCACAACAGCAGCTTGCCATTCCGTGCTTTGGGCCAACTTCTCTTCTTGTGGCGAGAAAGAAGAATCATTCAATCGAATAACATCTCCTAAACCATAAACTCGGTTTAAAGCAACTGAAGAAGAAGATGAGGAAGAGGAAGGACTAGATAGGGCTTGTAAATGTTGATTCACTTGAAGGAAGCCCTTCTCATCTAACAATAACGATGGCTTATCAGAGTCTTTGTTGCTGCTCTTTGGAGAAGAGGCAGGAGAAGAAGAGGACCAAAGCCGTTGTCGAAGAAAAGAGGAGTTGGGAACCAAACCAGTGCACAAGTAACAAATGTCCGCTGTCAATCTCGTGCCTTTGTCCGTCGTAAACACCATCTCTTCTTTCTCGTTTTCATCTTCTAAAGCAGGCCAATGAACCACTCGTTCGTTGAATACGAGGTGAACGCCTCGAGAAGAGAGAAAACGTTCCGCATATTCATGCGCTCGGTTTGGAATGATGGAAGTTGCAGAATAAGAAGAAGACGCAGACGAAGAAGAAATGGAAGAACGGCTCATCAAATGAGACCCAGCATGAACCAAAGTTACTCGTTTGGTGTTGAGAGGGAAGCGCTCCACGATCTCTGCTGCCAGCTCCACGCCGACGATGCCTCCTCCCACTATCAACACTTCCTTTGCTTTCCTTAAGTTAGGATGAGCAGCCGCCACCGCACTTCCGTTGTCAGCACTGACGATTCTGTTGCGCTTGTTCTTGTGGTTGATGAGGTTGGATGACGAGGTAGAAGACGAGGCTGAAGGCATGCTGTAAGAAGCACCAGGACATAATACGAGGTAGTCGTAGTCCACCAGCACCTCCTTTCCGTCTTCTCCCTTCTCCTTTGCTTCTTCTTCCTTCTCCTTTTCATTCTCGATGTGCTGTGGCGGTTCTCTTCCCATCCTCTCTTCCTCTCCCACCTCGTCTTCGCCCATTCGCAAACTAGAGGAAGCAGCTGCGGGGTAGAGCAGCGCGAGCACACGACGAGGAGAGGAGAGGGACAGGGAGATGGCCTTGGCAGGGCAGATCAGCAGGGAGCGCCGGTCTCGGCTGAGGTAGCTCTCGTGGGGGAGGCGGATGGCGGGGAGGTGCTCGGGCTCCACCGCCGTTCGCAGCACGCTAGGAGTGAACTCGAAGCTGGTCTTGGTGTCGATCAGGGTCACCCTGAAGCGAGCCTCCAAGCTCCTGGCCACGTAGGCACCGCCAAAGCCTCCTCCAACGATCACCACGCGCTCTTGCTCGTCCTCATCTGCTTTGGTGGAGTGAACCTTGTTGCGCTTGGCTGAAAAAACGTAGCAAAGTTTGGTGGCGGATGATGAAAGAAGAAAGAGAGAGCGTTGGAGGAGACGAAGGAGGAGGCTCCAGAGGAAGAAGAGAAGGGCCATCCCGTACCGTGCCAGCCGAAGAGCTGCCGCCCAGAACATGTTTGTCTTCATCGTTTTGGGCTTTGTTAGTTTTTTTTTTTTTTTTGGGTGATATTGATTCTCGGACCGATAATTATCAAATGCTGAATTTTGGGGTATTTTATCAATATTTATTCTGAAATGTCGAATTTTTATTGGGAGAGTGATATTTATCAAATATTGCCATTATTTTAAAAATTGTTATAATAATTAATGTTTTTCTCGATAATCATCCCGATACCTTGTTACATCGCCAGCAAGGCAGGAGCCAAGCTCATCGGCACCGGGAAGGACGGTCGTCCACCGGCGGGCAATGCAGCTGCGCCACGTTGAGGTCATCCATGTTGGGGCACCCGGTAAGGCTCGCCCCAAGTCGCACTGCTCCTCTTCCGCACCTCCTGAAGAGAGACACAAAGAAAGAAGAGGCAAGACGGAAATGTACCCCATCCGATGCAGGCAGGGAAGAAAGGGACGACATATGATAACATTCGCAGCGTTTATATCAACATTCGTGTTCTTCTTCATCCTCTCTCTCTTCTTCATCAACAGCAGAACTCGAGGCTGAAGCGGAAGACGCGTCACCCAACTTTGCTTTCGTGTCTGTTATTATGTCCTTAAACCGGCCTTTGAAGTACATCATCAACTTCTTTTCTGGCAAAGAACTAAAATAAGCTTTGGCGCTGTCGGTGTTGCGCATTCCTTTCCTCCTTGCAAAGAGAAAGTCGCGATAAGGAGACTTGGAAGCCACTTGCCCGAATGCTTTTGCGTTGTCCGCCTCCTGGCTGCTGTTTGCCGTTGCTCTTTTCCAGTCTTGCTCAGCTTCTTCGCATAAACAATCGTATCTTTTTAAAAAAAAACAAAACAACAAAGAAATGAAGAAGAAAGTTAACATTACAAGAAGCAGAAGAAATAATATTAAGAATAAGAAACGAGGAAACAAACTTTTCTTTGATTTGAGCAAAGAGATGCGCCCATTGAGGGAAGTAAGATAAGAACTCGCTTCCTTCGTTATGCTTCACCACCTTCACAGTTGTTAAAATAAGTACATGAGAAATGAGAAATGGGTAATGAGTAATGGGAGGAAAGGATAGAAGAATGGACTAACTGTTAACATGCGACGAATGTTAAGGCCTTTGGCATCGGTGCGAGATAATAGAGATACAGCTACATATTGAGGGCTCTTCACCTTCACCCGGTTAAAGTGTTGGTCACAAACAACGAATCCTTCGGTGGTGCCTGGATCAAGTAGCTTTGCATTCTCCACAACTTCCTCCAAACTCTTGAACTCAAAACTTTGTTGCAGCAATCGAGTTGTCAGAGTGAGAAGAAAGACGAGAGAACAATAAGAAGAGAGATCGACAGCACAAGAGAAGCAGAGAAGCAGCGGAGAGAACTAGCGAATGAGAGAAGAGAGAAGAAAATAAATAGAGTAAAAGAGAAGTGGTACCAAGGGGGGCTTAGCCATCCGTACTTCTCAGCAAAAACAGAAGGTTGAAGTTCTTGCAGCGTCCTCAAATCACTAATATTCATGCATGAAGGAAAGAAAACAATGTGTGAGAGCGTGAAAGAGAGAGAGAAAGGGAGTAAAGAGAGAACTAACCGAACGCCCGTCAGGTACAGTGCCTCCATTCTCGGTTGCACCACAATCCGATTCTCCTTTGAGAACAGCTCAAACATATAGCAACACTCCTCATCCCTTCCCTCCGGCAAGCGATAGCCTGAACCCTCCCAAATCTCCCAAAACAAAGTCCGAAACGCCTTTCTCTCTCCGCATGAACCTCGGTCCCGAAAGACAGCGCCACGAGCATCAGGCACGGAGGAGGAGGCCACGTGCCAACGGCCCGCGTGGAAGTAGAGGGTGAAGAGGCTGCCGTCCACTTTCTCTTGCACGCGAACGGGAGCGCTCCAGTCGATGGCGGCCGCTTGGCTTTCTCCATAGTTGAAAAACTTGAAGAACGGATAACAAACTACTCTCTGTTGGGTGTGAGAATGGTGAAAGAGAAGAAAGGAATGAAGAGAAAAGGGAAGCGAGCGGTGAATGAAGAAAAGAGAAGAGGAGAGAAAGGAAAACAGCTGCGTTACCCAGTTGTCCAGTTCGTCAAGTATGAGGCCTCTACATTCTTGAACGATGGGCGAAGAGAAAGGGGACTCTAACTTCAACCCCAAAAAAAAAAGAAGAAGTAGAGGAAGCCGTTTGATCAGACAAAAAGTAGAAGAAGAAAGAGACAACATGTGACACACCTGCTGGTAGCGAAGCTGAACGAGATTGGGATGCTCTTCATGTCTTGTTGCGCCGAGGCTAAACTCTTTCACGAGCTTCTCCAAGCCATGCCGCCGTAGGTACTTGACCGTTTCCAGCTCCGGCTGCTGCGCAGCGATGCTCGATGAGCTCTCGCTTTTCTCTTCCATTCTCTCTTCGTGCTATATTCAAATTCTTTGCATTCCTTAAATTCTTCTTGTAAGATCTGTATCTGATCAAACAAAGCACCAATAAAAAATCAAAAAAGTTGGTACATGTCTACAAAAAATGTGACGAGTGTCTCTTCTCCTCTCTCGCCCTCTTTCTCTCTCTCTCATCTCTATCTCGGTGAGTTGGAGTAAAGCTGTGGTGATTTTTTTTTTTCAAAGAGAACGATTGCTGTCGATATCTAGAATTGCTCCATCCGCACCGTCCGCTCTGTAGGATGAGAAAGAGGAGGAAGATGAGGAGGTGGCGGTTGGAATGTTGGCGAGCAGGAGACGGCGCAGGATGTTGACTTGGAGGATGAGCATGAACGTGGCGGAGAAGAGCAGGGTCGCCACTTTGCCCAAGTGGAAGGGAAGGTGCTTTGGATAGATGCCAAACTGATGGATGCACAACAGGAAGACCAGAAAGATTATTCCCCATGTCATGTCCTTTATTTTCATATTGACGTTAGAAAAATAAAAGAGAAACATATAATCTAGGAGAAGGAAAAAAGAAAGGGTTACCTTGATGGACTTCTCAAGGAGTGCAATACGGTGCTGCCGAGCGGCAACGACGGGATAGAGGAGGGCAGATGTGGAGTTGATAAGAACGATAAAGCAGAGAATGAGCAGCTGTTGAGAGGTCAACAGGAGGAACCAGCCGACCGCCGGCGGTAGCATTGCTGGAAGATAGAGATAAGGCAGCCAGAGAGAAAGCAAGACGCACACCACTGCCACGCTAATGGCGAGTAATGTGTCGAGTCTCTTTCCGGTGAGTTGCAAAAGATAGCGAGAAGCAGTCCTTTGGGAGAAAAAATGTGAGGAAATGAAAAGGGGAAAAAAGGCAAAAAAAGAGCAGAAAAAATACCTATACAAAGTTACAAAACGTCCACCAGACAAGTGTTGAGGGAAGCCCCACGTGCAAGCAAAGAGTGCCCCTCCCAGGAAAGAAAAAACGACAATGATTGTGGCGAGACCCGAATTCTGGTCGTCCACTTCTTGGGCAATGCTTCGCCAAAGCAGCCAGTTAGCATCTAGCGCTACATACGGATACCAATACCAGGGCTGGTAGTGACATGAAAGGAAAGAGAATGAGAATGAGAATGAGACAACGAAGATAGAAGCCAGGAAGGAAAGAAGAGAATGAAAAGGCTTGACGGAAACCTTAAGCATGGGCGCAGTAGGAAAGGTCATAGAGATACCAGGCGGATAGTCCAATTCAAAGCCCTCCTCACCAGGGACGGCCGCTCCTTCCGAGAACGGATAGCACTGATACAGGTTCCAGTGGCCCTTCTCATAGTACCACAGGGCATTGAGGTTATAGCCCGGCGGCAGCCGCATCATGGGCGCCTGGCTGGGTCTCGGCAGGCCGTCCAATGGGTGCAAGTCCTTCAGAGCGACCTCTGGGTCGAAGGCCGGCGCGGCGAACATGTGCTGAAAGTCATAGTAGGCGGTGAGGAAGCCCTGATCAGCGCCATCGTAGCTGGCCAGACCGGCCTTGAGCTTGGTCAACATGTCGGCAAAGCGGTCGGCGTCGGGCTTGACCACAATGAGGCCCGTGTGGAAGTTGCAGGGGTTCATGAAGACGGCGCAAAACTGCCCGCAGCCAAAGAGCTCGTCCATGTTGGTCAGCGCGATGGTGTCCGAGTCCAGGTAGACCACCCGCTCGTAGGCCGTGAGGTTCCAGACGTGCAGCTTGTTGAGCACCCCCTGGAAGCGCAGCTGGCGGTGGGCGTAGCTGTTCTCAATGTCCGGGACGGTGTGGACGAGTGCCCCGTCGGCCTCCAGCAGCTGACGCGTCTCCTGGCGGACGTTTTGGGAGACCAACACAACCAGGTCCTGGCGGGTTTTGGAGAGCTTGAGGGAGCGGAGGGTGACCCGGAGGCCAAAGAGGTATTCGGCGTCTCGGGGGGTGCCCTCGTAGTGGATCATGACGTAGGCGTTGCGAGAGGTGGGCGGAGGAGAGGGAGGGAGCTCTTCTGCACCAGCTGCTTGGATGGAGAAGAAGCAGAGGCAAAGCAAGCAAGACAGCGAGAGAAGACGGGTGAAGTGAAAAAGAGAGCGAGGAGGAGAGGCCCCTCTCCGCGATGGCAGTTTCATGCTGGCAAGGTCTAGGTTTTGTAGTGCTGTGGTTCTTTTTTAAAAAATAAATAAATAAATAAATAAAAGGGGCAAAAAAAATAATAATCAAAAAGTCTGTCTGTCACGTAATCGCTCCTCTCCTCACCTCACTCCCTCCACAACGTTTATTTCTTTTTGGTGGTCCGTTGCTTTTTTTTTTTTTTAAGGAATTGTTTATTGGCTATCTAGTGGGTTGAAACCGCTCAACCTCGTAGGTACATACATACAAACGGCACCTCTTACTTGTCCCACTGCCGCAGTGGACAGAGCACTTTGGGAGACACAAAGGTTGCTAGAAATCGCCACCATGTTCTCGGCAGAGTATTTTTCTTGGCTCGCCGGGTGAGGCCAAGGCCAGGCTTGTTGAAATTTTTCGTCGACCACTAAGTGCGGCTCCTTGGAGTCGAACACGCGGCCTTCCCCTTTCTGGCAGGCTATGACCAAATGGTAGACCACTCGGCCATGGGGGTGGGCCCTCCGTTGCTTTCTTTCTTCCTTTTGGGCCATTGCCACGTCATCGTCCACATGACATCAGCCGATCTGGGAACAGTTGGCTGAGATGCCATCTGGATCAGATCGATGGCAATGCTGGTTCTTTTCGCTGAAAACCAGTGGTTTCGTGGGTTTTTTTTTTTTTTGACGGGTACGGAAAAGTTTGACGGGAAACGTTCACGAAACTTCGTTGTCTCTTCCCTTTCCAAAGGGCGGATAAAAAGACAAACTTTTTGCACGAAGCCACTCTCAGTTCAATCGAACACAAACACTTACTTCACACACACACTACTTTTACACTACGCAATGCAAATCTTCGTCAAGACCCTCACGGGAAAGACCATCACTCTCGAGGTGGAGAGCTCCGACACCATTGAGAACGTCAAGCAGAAGATCCAGGACAAGGAAGGCATTCCCCCCGACCAGCAGCGCCTGATCTTTGCCGGCAAGCAGCTGGAGGACGGCCGTACCCTGGCCGACTACAACATCCAAAAGGAGTCTACTCTCCACTTGGTCCTCCGCCTTAGGGGAGGCATGCAGATCTTCGTCAAGACCTTGACCGGAAAGACTATCACTCTCGAGGTTGAGTCTTCTGACACCATCGAGAACGTGAAGCAGAAGATCCAGGACAAGGAGGGCATTCCCCCCGACCAGCAACGCCTCATCTTCGCTGGCAAGCAGCTGGAGGATGGTCGCACCCTGGCCGACTACAACATCCAAAAGGAGTCCACCCTCCACTTGGTCCTCCGTCTGCGCGGTGGTATGCAGATCTTCGTCAAGACCTTGACTGGTAAGACCATTACCTTGGAGGTGGAGAGCTCCGACACCATTGAGAACGTCAAGCAAAAGATCCAGGACAAGGAGGGCATTCCCCCTGACCAGCAACGCCTCATCTTTGCCGGCAAGCAGCTGGAGGATGGTCGCACCCTGGCCGACTACAACATCCAGAAGGAGTCCACCCTCCACTTGGTCCTCCGTCTCCGTGGCGGACAGTAAATAATATTATTACTTAGCTCTTAAACTTCAAACTTTGTTTGTTCTTTGGCTAGTTAAAAGAGAGTTTGCGAGGAGGAAAATAGCAAGTGTTACCGAGTCTCTCTTCTGTTAAGAGTGGAGAACAATTGTGGGCAAGCCACCATGTGATAGTTGCTGTACAGTTCCTCATCTTGGATGTCGCGCAGCGCCACCAACAGCATGCCTCTAAGAGGGACATTCTCGTCTCCTTGTTCTCCTGGACAGTTATTATTTTGTGCGAACATAAGAACGAACGAAGGAAGAAGAAAGGTACAGAGACCACACGAAAACAAAGACGAAGACAAGAAGAAACACAGCGACAACAAAGCAGACAAAGGGGATGAGGCTCACCGTAGTAGATGTTGGGTATCAAGTCACGAAACTCCTCGACCAGCCTCGATGGATACGTATACTCGCAATACATCACATTAGGTCCAGCGTTCTTCTTTTTCTCCTTTCTTTCGCTATCCAAGTGGTGGTTGATCATGTGACCCAGAGCTAACGGATTCCTGGAAGTGACTTCCACTTGGTCTTCTTCCGAAGGAAATGGAGCATCGAGCCAGGAAAGATCGCAATAGGGACGCCTTCGTGCTTCTTCTTGCCCCTCCTCTCCAGAACCGTAATAAGTGAACCCATTGCGTTGGGCCATGGAGCGATACATGTAGCGTGAAAGACCGGTTGGCTTGCCATCAAACACCGTTCCATCCGCACAAAAAACTGTGTAGCTGTGTAGTGGAGGAAGAGCACTCTGAGTGTTTGCTTGTAAGGGAGCTTTAGCAAAAAAAAAAAAAAACCTGTTGGCAAAGGTGAAGAGGAGCATGGGGTCTCCTGGGCGATAGATGACGCCAGGGTACATGCAGGCTACGCGGCCTTTGCCGAGATGCCCGTTCAAGAAGAGGCCGTAGCCTGCCTTGGGAGAGGAGAGCACAGAGTTTCGCACGGCAAAGGAAAAGCCAAGCTCCTGCCTCAAAGAGCCAGTTTGGTAGGCTTGTTGGCCCTCCTTGCCTTCGTGTCGCCGCAACAAAGAAAAGTAGCAGTGAAGGTCTCGTTCCAGCGCTTCAAAGCAAACGTTGTTTTCGGCATGCTTTTCCCTCTCGGAGACAGCCACGTCCTCCGGCGTGAACGTCTGCAGCTGCTTTCTTCGCCACAACAGAGATGAAAACAGCTGTCGTTTGTGGACCATCCCGTTGGGGAAGCGCATCGGCAAGAGGCATGGCCGCCGCGCTCTTCTTCTTGCAGCTGTTGCCGCCGATGCGGCCCACACCAGGTCTCCAGAGCTTCTGCCGAGCATGGTCCCCCTTTCTTTTTCATTAAATCCGATCGGAAAATGGAAATCTGTGAAAACGGATTGGATGATGATAGGATCGAACCAATCTAAAATCAAAATTTGGTTGGAAAGATCTTTCGAGTAGCGCGCAGCATGGAGCACGGGAGGTGGCACCAACTGCCGAGCGAAATCTTAAGGGATGGTATCTTTTGCGCTGTAGCACAAAGAAGGCCCAAAGACTTGCTCTCCCTCTCTCTCACTTGCAAGCCTTTTCATCTGCTGGTATGCTCTGCTTCAGCTGCTGCTACTTCACCATGGCGCCCTGTGCTTGCTCGGCTCCAACGACGAATGGGAATGGGCGGTGTGGATGAGGCAAAGCTGCGGGGAAGAGAAGAAACCTTGCTGGAAGGCTTGCAGCAATTCCTTCTCTCGAGAGAGGCGTCAACCTACGGCTTGGGATGGAAGGACTTGGTTCGTTTTCAAGTCTTGGCCAAGCCTGCTTTTCGTCACGTCTTCTTCTTGTTCTTCTTCTTGAAGCACAGTGACCGTGTTTCTTTTTCGTCTGCATATTCTGCCTCTGAGTCGCTTGGAGAGGTGGGGCGAGAGGCGTTGTTCAAACTCACGCGGGACACGCTTCTCACCAAACAACTCCTTCGCTCCTCTTCGTCACCAGAACATGAAATCGAAGACGAACAAGAGGCTATCCCACTGTGTGAAGGAGAAGAAGACTATTGCTGCGCTTTGCCCATCCGTGCCCGGTTCATGAAGAGGTGGCTGGACCTCTGCGTTCTTCTTCTTCGCGATCACGTTCCTCCGCACGTCCAACAAGCCAAAGCCACTTTCTCTTGGGCCAACCGATACAACAAACAACAGCTGCAACAATTAACCGACTTGCTTTGTGTAATGGGAGACCTTACGGAGGATGCCAGGCTCTTAGCCACCATCGACTATCATCAAGAGAACTATTGGGAGGTCTTGAATTGGGCCTCCTTGTTGAAACCGTTCATGTCTCCCACAGACAAGGCAGATAGTGCCTTGCGACAGTGCTTTGAATATTCTGAATCTACGGCAAAGGGGTTTTGTGTGTCTCCAGCCTTGGCCCATGGTCAGTTATGCAACGCCTTTTATGTGCATGCTGGTACTCCTTACTTCATCCTTCTTTATTCTCGTGGTTTGCTAACACCTTGTCGTTTTCTCTTTCTGCTTTGTTCTTCTTCTTCTTCTTTTCAAAACAACAAATGCATAGCACGTGTAACGACCAACGTGCACTACTTCCTTCATGCTGGGGAACATGTGTTGACCAATCCACCTCCCGAGTTCTTGGAACCACCACCGAAGGACGGCCAACGCTGGTTGTCCCTTCACACCACCCCCGAAGGCCTTCAAGGTCTCATAGGCAGGAACTGGATCGGCTTTTGGGATGACCAAAATGCTATCCACAGGCCTAGCTTCTCTACCAATGGGGTTCCATACAGCATGGTCTTTCAAGCTATCACGCCTCTTCCACTTGATAAGTTCGCAATGATAAAACAAGAAGGAGAAGAAGGACTCCAAGAGGCACCAATAACAAACACAGTGTACTCCGTTTCAGGGATCGGATCGGATGGAAGGAAAGGAAGTTTCGAGTGGAAAGGAGTTCTGGTCGTGCCTCCACCATGCAGACGAGCATGGCAACCGCCAAGCTTCCTCATTCGCAAGATTGGATGGGCGACCTGCTTTGGCATTCTTGACGATCATGGTGACTTGGTCGGAAGATGGGATTGTGGTTTTTACCATTGGTATGGCAGCTTTCGCATGCGGTTGGCCAAGCAGCTAGAAGATCCGGGTTGGATTGTGCAAGTGGAGCGAGAAAGACGCACTCGGTATTATCATTTGCCAACGAGTTCAGCAGGTCCCTTTTGGGATTTGGAAAATTACAAACATAACATCGTGGTGCCCTACGCTACAGCTGCCAAAACAAGGCACCAGCAAAAGAGCGAAGAAACTAAAGAGGAGAGAGATGGGTAACAACATTTGTTTGCTATTCTGCAATGGTCTTGGTTACCAGGTATTTCATTAAGAGAGGAGGGTTCATTTCTTAAAGCCAGTGTCTGACTTAGGTAGAAAAGAATAGAACGCGACTCTAAGACCGAGGATGAACAGAGAGAGAGAGGAGAGAGAGAGAGAGAGAGAGAGAGAGACAGAGAGAAAGCGGTTGGGTCTTACTAAGAGGTGGCTGTACCTCTGTGTCGGGCAAGTTCCCACGCAATAGACAGTCCTCACTCCTTGCAGCCCAACGTGTGCCCGATAGACAGGCAGGATGCGGTGGAGAAGGAGGATCACGCCTTAAGGAACCGTTTACGGTACAAAAGGAAGAAAGAGCGAGGTCAAGACAATGAGTTGGTTTGTGGTTCACCAGGCTTGGCCCATGCTCAGTTTGCGATACCTTTTATTTGCATTCCGGTACGCTTTCTATGTCGTTTCTTTTGTTCTCTCCTTGACTTTTACTTTCTCTTTGTGTTCTTCTGGTTCTCCCTCGTAAGTTCCT
The DNA here is from genome assembly GCA_031835245.1 of Balamuthia mandrillaris. Lineage (NCBI taxonomy): Eukaryota > Discosea > Longamoebia > Balamuthiidae > Balamuthia > Balamuthia mandrillaris. The sequence goes on from JAVKOQ010000262.1 coordinate 71,701, forward strand.
TGTTGCTTTTGCAATACTCGTTAACCAAATCTCTCGATTTCGGGTTTCAATGGAAAGTCTCAATCTCCCCGTCAGCCCCGATGGTGAAGTTGGCATCACACGGGTTTGTGGTACCCGTATCCCCGGTTCGATTCCGGGTCGGGGCATGTCCTCTTTTTTTTTTTCATTCATGATCTGTCTGGCACATACCCGCCGTGCCATCAACGCTTCCTCCCCTTTTTTTTTTTGTGGTTTTTTTTTTTTTTTCGACAGCTTAGAGAAGGGACGTAAACGAAAAGAACGAATGGAGAAGGAGGACAAAAGAGGGGAAGGACGCACAACGCTTGGGCTGAGAAGAGGAGTGGGAAAGACCGGGAGATGGACCCAAAACAGTAATGGACAGGAGGGGCAGGCATCCAAAAGGAAGCGGTACAGAGAACAAAGCCAGGGATCGTTTGTGCCCTGCGTATAAGTTTATTTTGTTGTTAATGTCAACGTTGCCACAACCTGCAAAGCAATTATAATGCCTATGTTACAAAACGGCCTTTGCACAAGTGATTCCTTTGCTGCCCTGAAGAAGGAATTTGGCATATGTACGTCTGCCTCTCCTTCGCCGTTGAGGCTTGTTCTGAACTTTTCTCCAGACCATAGCACAACCTGAAGCATGAGCCAAAGGATGCAGCCCATTCCACCTCCATAGAAAAAGATGAACCCGGTTGGTCTTCCGTTTTCCAAGAGAGAGTTGTCCATGGCACCCAGCACGCCATAAAAGAATAACAACGGTGTAAACAGGAGA
>JAVKOQ010000263.1:0-70000 GCA_031835245.1 Balamuthia mandrillaris
GCACGACATTGATGGCGGAGCTTTCTGGTATGTTTGTTTTGTTACATTTGTTCTCCTGTTGCTCTTTCTTTACTGTTAGCCTATTTCGTTGTTTCTACCTTCATACCACCTTTTTGTCGTTGCTTTGTAAATTCTTCGGTTCTTGTTTCATCACTCATTCGTTCTTCTACTCATGCCTTTTCATCACAGGGATGACTTTTTGGGCGACTATGGCGGCGTGATAAGAGGAGAGGATCGTCTCTTCTCCTCCGCATTAGCTCTCAACGCCCTAATGGACAGCTACTCCACTTTTGCTCCTGACAACAACGACTGTCACTGTTGGGACAAAGGTATTCCACCTTCTATTCTTCAAACGGTTGAGGAAGGAGTGAACTATCTCCAAAGAGAAGTACTAGCCGGACGATATCCGCCTTCCAATGCCTTCTTCTCCGGCTCGATGAAGCAAGAGAGCTCTAACCCGTTTGCCTATCCTGGAACGTATTGCGCCTTTCTGAACGGAACGAAATGGAATCCACAGAGTGGAGAATTTCCGGAAGATGGCGCACGACTCGTTTTTGCTATGAAGGTACGTAAAAAAGAGGAGAAAAAGAAAGACGAAAACAAAGATGGGACAAAGACACCAAGGTGCTAACATCATTTTTGTGGGAAATAGGGCATTGTAAGCGAGGAAGAGTATGCAAAGCTCTTGCAACAAAAGTGGTTTGGGTCGAGCGTCCCAAAGGGATTCTCTGGCTTCAACAGCGATGGAGGAGGCTGGCCCTACTGGAGCTCCCCAGCGATGACCTACTCTCTCTCCATCCTTGCCTTTTCCAACTATCTTTCTCTGTCCGCGGATGCTCAAACCTGTTGTCGTTAAACCTTAACGATCACTTTGAAAAAAAAGTTAACGCAAAACACCAACAAATAAAAAATAATCCGTGTTGGCTTCACGTCGTCGTGACACAAGTTTATGCCGACACTGTGATGAATCGAGTCGACCCCTCATGTTAGATCATCTTGGGTGACATCATCAGATCACTTAAAAAGCTAAACAAAAGAAAGATGGAGATGCCAAACACCAACCCACTCGATGAAGGCGAGAAAGAGAGCATAGAAGAGTTTCTGGCTTCGATGGATCAAGTCGTGCCCACGGTACGTGTTCTCTCATGCTGTTGATGGTTCCTTCACGTATCGGACAGTTAGTTGCTCATTTGAGTGATCCAAATAAATGATTGTGCAGATTCCAGATGAGCTTCTCACGTATTATTTAAACAAAACCGGCTTTGTGTGTCCAGATATACGGGTGTTCGTGCTTTGCCATCTCTTTGCGGTTTGAGTGGAGGTCATAACCTCATTCTTTTCTTTCTCCTCTCAACAGGAAGCGCATGATAGCACTCGCCACCCAAAAGTTTGTCTCTGATATCGCGAATGATGCGCTCCAGTACTGCAAGCTGCGGCAACAAAGTCCTGCATACAGAGCAAAGGGCTCAGGAAAGGTTTTTCTGTCTCTCTCGCCTTCTCTCATTCTTTCTCTTACTCTCCACACACACGGTATTTTACTAGGGACAAAGAACGGTATTAACGCTGGAGGACCTCACTCGTTCCCTCCATGAGTACGGCATTGATGTTAAAAAACCAGAATACTATGTAGACAGCTCATCCTCCTCCAAGGACTCTTCCGTCAGCAGCAGCAAAGACCGAAAGAAATAAGAAGAAACCAGCAACAATGAGCTCTAATGAGAGAGAAAGAAAGATTCTTCGTCTTGCTGTTGACATTCTTCACATTCCATGAGTGGAAACAAGAATGCAAAGAATAAAGAAAATGGTTACAATGTAAAGAATGGTTGCAATTCAAAGTATGCCAAGAATTAAGAACATGCAAAAATTGTTAAGAATGGTCGCGATCCAAAGCATGTTAAGAATAAAGAAAATGCAAAGAATTTGCAATAAGAAAATGAAAAGAAAGAAAACGAAGAGCAACGAAGAGGAGGAGGAAGGCGGAACGAAACAGGACGAGGACGAGGACCTGTTGAACGTGACCCCGCGGCTGGTTTTGAAGGGCCACAGGCACTGGATCCATCACTGCGCCTTCTCGGGAGATGGCGGGCGAGTGGTTTCCGGCGGCTGGGACAAAGAGCTTCGCGTGTGGGACGCCGAGCGGGGCGCCGCCCTTTTGAGTCTAAAAGGGCACACCGCTCGTATTTGTTGCTGCTCCTTTTTTCCTGACAGTCCCGATGGAGGGTACCACCTTTTGCTTTTTCTCTTTCTTTAAATCACAAGGAACACTAAGCAAAACACGCACGCAAACACAGGATGGTGATGTCCTGTTCGAAAGATAGAAGCTTACGGCTGTGGGATACGCGAATGGATGATCCTCTCATATGCGTTATTAAGAACCCTTCGAATCGTTCTGTAAGCTCTTCTTTCTTCGTCTTTTGTTTTCTTCTTTGCTTCTTTCTCCTCTGTTGCTTCTTTCTCTCCTTCATAGAACGTCTTTCTCTAACACTCACAAAAAGATAGAAAGTTGCGACATGGCACGAGAGGGTAGAAAGATAGTATTCGGTGGAGAGGACGCAGCGATTCGCCTTTGGGACATTCGTCAAACACAACAACAGGAACACGAGTGGAGGGGTCACACCGCATGCGTCAATGCTTGTCGCTTTTCTCCTTCTTCATCGTCGGCCTCTTCCTCGTCGTTGTTGGTTGCCTCTGCTTCCAGTGATTCAACTGTGCGTTTATGGACGATCAACGAAAGAGAGGAGGCAGGCCGAGAAGGAACAAAAGAAGAGGAGATGATGAAAGTGGTAAAACACGGAGGAGGAGTTAGAGCGTGTGAATTTGCAGAAGATGGTCAAAGGATAGCTTCCGGAGGTTATGACAGACAAGCACGCATTTGGTTATCTTCTACAAAAACATCAACAGCGAAACAACACGAAGAAGAAGAAGAAGAAAAAGAAAAGGAACAAGAAGAACGAAAAGAATCGAAAAAGAGATGCAGAGAAGAAGAGAACGAAGCAAAAGAAGAGATTATGTTTAGTGCAAGTCACGATGGATGGATATTTTCCTGTTGTTTCTCTCCAGGAGAGGAACCAAGCTATTTGGCCGTTGGCGTTGGCAATCCCGACTATAACGTTCACATTTGGGACACATTTACTCGTGCGTAATTCTTCTTTGTTTCTTTTCTCTCTCCTTGTCTTCTGTTCTTTCTTCGTTGACATTCGCTTTACAAACAGAACAAAAAGTACTTCGGTTGAAGGGCAACAAGGATCACGTTTCTTCCTGTGCATGGAGCAACAGCTGTGGTGGTTATCCAGGACGCTCTTTAGCATTGTTAACCAGCGGAGAGGACCATTGCCTTCGTCTTTGGGACCTATCTTCTCTTTTGTCTAATTAATTAGCATTAATAACAATTTGGAGCAAGAAAGTCTCAAGAGTGCATTCCACTTCGTGGACTATTGGAACCCGTCATGGCCTCGACGAACTTTATCCCAGTCCGCCTTTGCCCAAAGCTACGTTCACCGACTCCAACTGGAAAGTCAAAGCAAAGCCATGTTTTCGGCCATTCGTTACGAAGGAGGTTTTGCCTACACAGAAGAGAATCGCTTTGTGCTCTGCCAACGGTACGCGGGACATCTGCTTGGGTTGAGGTTCGTGCCGCAGCACCTCGCAAAGCTTCGGTGGGAGCTACGCACGTTGAATCTATGCCGAGGGCATCCCTCCTTTCCACAACTGGTTGAAGTGGTGGAGGTCATTGTGGAGGAAGAAGTGGAGCATCAAATCTATGTCGTGCTTCGGTCTCTTCTGGCAAGACATGACGAGACTATCGACCTGGAATGCTTTCTACAGCACCATCGGAACGAAGGAATAGAAGAGAGCTGCTGGGAAGAGCAAATGAAACAGTTGTTTTGGAAGATCGCTTGTGCTGTGGACTTTCTTCATCACAAAGGCTTGGCTCCTACTGTGCTTCATCCTTCTAGGCTACTGCTTCTTCTTCCAAAGCGCGATGAAGACAGGAGCGAGTGGAGGATTGAGCTGTTTCACGTGAAACCTTTCAGGCTATCCGCAACACAGGTGTTTTCCACCCACATGAAGACAAGAAACCTCCTGTTTCAGCCTATCGAAGCCTATGAGGGAAAGAGAAGCAGCTTAGACCTGAAAGCAGTGAACATGTATCAGCTGGGTGCGGTTCTCTACAACATGTTGACCCTTGAGGCTCCCTTTCAGTCGCTTTCACCCTTGACCCTCATGACAAACATTTGTGAGGTCAGGTTTGACAAAGAGAGACGTCATTACGCCCGGCTCTCCTCCGCCGCCAAACAGATCGTGGAGGGACAGCTGCTCAGAGACCCAACGAAAAGATGGTCCATGACCCAACTGCTGCGGCATGCATGGTTTGGCGGAAGGAATAAAGAGAAGAGGGAAGCAGAAGCGGATCGCCTGTTTGAGCTTTGCAAAGAAAGGGTGGTGCGTCTGGTGATGGGGGAGGCAGTTGGATGGAGCGAAGAAGGATTGCAGCAAATGGTTTCTCAGGATGTTTTGGAGGATATCTTCCAGGAGGTGAAGCTCAGAAAAGCAGAGGAGAGGTGGCTGGCAACCCTGAAGCGTTGCTAAAATATACTATAATAAACTCTCCTTTTGTACAAAAAAATGTGTTGTTGTTTCTATATCGTCTCTCTCTCTCTCTCTCTCTCTCTCTCTCTCTCTCTCTCTCTCTCTCTCTCTCTCTCTCTCTCTCTCTCTCTCTCTCTCTCTCTCTCTCTCTCTCTCTCTCTCTCTCTCTCTCTCTCTCTCTCTCTCTCTCTCTCTCTCTCTCTCTCTCTCTCTCTCTCTCTCTTCACTTCTCTCCTCTTAAAGCGCTTTCTTCAATGCATCGCTTGCACCTCCCCCTACAAGCCCTCCCAAGCTGGTGAGCTCTCCAGGGATGATGATGGTCTTGTTCTGGTCCCCAGCCATCTCAGCCAACGTCTGGAACCACCGCAGCTGCAGGGAGATGGGGTTCTCAGCCATGATCTCAGCCGCCTCGTAGAGAGTGTCGGCCGCCTGCCTCTCGGCCTTGGCAGTGATGATCTTGGCGGAGCCCTCCCGGGTGGCCTCTGCCACGGCCGCCATGACCCGTTGCATGCTTGGCGGGATCTCCAGGTCCTTGATCTCCACGTCCGAGACCTCGATGCCCCACTCGTCCGTCTCCTCGTCGATGCAGCTGCGAAGGGACTCGGCGATCTTGGCGCGGTTGTTGAAGAGCTCGTCCAGGGTGTTCTCCCCGATGGCGGTGCGGAGGCTGCTCTGGGCAAAGTTCATGGTGGCGTAGGAGTAGTTGTGCACGTTGAAGAGGGCCTTGCGGATGTCGGCTATGCGGTAGTAGACCACGGCGTTCACATCCACTGTCACCTGATGATTGGCAAGAGAGAGAATAAAGGATAAGCAAATAAGAACGGAGAAGAAAGGAATATAGAGGAGAGAAGAGGGAAGAGAGAGACCACAGAAGAGCGGAGAGAGAGAAGAGAGAGAGCGAGCGGGAGAGAGAGAGGGAGAGGGAGAGAGAGAGAAGAGAGAGAGAGAGAAGCAGACAAAGGAGAGGGAGAGAGAGAGAGGGAGAGGGAGAGAGAGAGAGAGAGAGAGAGAGAGAGAGAGAGAGAGAGAGAAGCAGACAACGAGGGTACATAGAAGCAAAATAAGCGGAACGAGAACGAGGAAAACGAGAAAACGAAGAAGAAGGAAGAGAATGGGAGAAAAGAGCAAAAAAATAAATAAAGGCACGAACGTTGTCTTTGGTCATCATGACCTGCCGGCTCAAGTCCATTGTCCTGACCTGGACGCTCTCCACGAGGTACTCCTCCACGCCCACGTTGTAATGATACGTGCCCGGCCCCACGATGCGACTGAACTTGCCGTAGCGGAGGACCACCGCGCGAGAGCCCTCCGGCACCACCTTGAGGGGACCCGCGCCCAGGAGGCCGCAGGGGCAGCAAAGGACGGTGCAGCAGATGCCTTGGGCCAGCTGCATGCTCTTGAAGATGTTGGAGCAGAGGTCGTTGTCCGAGTCCTCCTGGTAGTCCTCGTACTTGGTGGCCGCCGCTCCTCCGCCCGCTTTCTTCGTCATGGATTTGTGAGGCACTTTGACGCCAGAGCTCATTTTCTTTGATCTTTGTGTAGTTTTTATTTGGGAAGTTCAAGAAAACAACAACAAGATTGTGAAGGCACTTTAAAGAAGAAGCCGGAAGGAAGGATAGGAAGGATGCGTTGGGAGAAAGTGAAAGGAATAACACACACTTTCTTCATAAGCGAAAACTTTGACCGTTACGTTAATTATCGGAAAAGTCGGGTCAAAATTTTCGCAATAAAAAAAAAAACAAACAACAACAATAATGAGCAGCGATAAAGAACGTTTGTCCTCTTCTTCTTCTTCCTCCTCCTCTGCTTCTGAGACGGAGGAAGACGCCCCTCTCACCGCCAGCGGCCAAAAAGCTGAAGCTCCAGCCTCTTTGGCTTCCTCTGCCACCAAAGCAAAAGCAAAAGCGCGGAAAGACGACGACATTGATGTTGACGACGACGACGATGACTCCCTCTCTCTGCAAGAAGACGAAGAGGGCTCGGCAAAGGGGCCCTCCGCGCCGAGGGGCATGCGACGCAGCGCCGCAAAGAAGGAGAGGAAAGGAGCCGTCACCGAGTACAACGACTACGAGGAGGACCTGGACAACGACGGCTGCTCCAACATCTTCAAGAGCATGCTGGCCATCCGGGGCTACCTCAACACCGTGCTGTGCTGCCCTTGCGGCGTGCTCGGCTGCGGGCCGGTCATTCGGGTGAGGGAGGGACAGAGGGCCGCCGTCATTCGGTATGGCAAGCTCCACCGCATTGTTGGGCCTGGTACGTCTCGTTGCTCCTGCTTCTTGTTCTTTCTTCTTCCCTCTGCCTGTGTTCTTGTTCTTTTTCTCTTCAGCATATGCTTCTTCTTCTTTGCTTCTTTTGCTTCTGTATTCGCTCCGGAATGCTTCCTTTTCTTTTTGTCCTTCTTCTCTCTGTAATGCTGCGTGAGCGTACGATTCTATTTCTAACCTTGACGGCACCACAAAAAAGGAACGTACCATTACAACACTGGCACAGAACAGTTCCGGATCGAAGACATCCAAACCCGAACGCTCGATGTGCCCAAACAAAACATGCTCACCAGAGATAACGTACGTTCTTTCCTCTTCCTTCTTTTCTTCCCCTTTTCTTCCCTTCTTCTTTCTTCGTCCTTCCTTCCTCCGTTCCTCCTTCTTTTCTCTCTCTTGCTAACATCCAGAACGAACAGGTGCCCGTCGAAATCAACGCAGTGATCTACTATCGCATCGAGGACATCCGCAAGGCCCTATTCAATGTCTCCGACTTTTGCCAGGCCACCACCAACTTTGCGCAGTCCACCCTCCGCACGGTGGTGGGCGAGGTCACCCTCGACGAGCTCTTCTCCGATCGCCACGGCGTCAACACGCACCTCACCGAGCTCATCGATGCGGCGACGGATGGGTGGGGCATCTTCGTCTCGGCGGTAGAGATCAAGGACCTGGTCATCCCGGTGGACATGCAGAGAACCATGGCGGCCGTGGCGGAGGCCACGCGGGAGGGCTCTGCCAAGATCATCACGGCCAAGGCGGAGAAGGAGGCGGCGGCCACGCTGTCGGAGGCGGCGGAGGTGATGGCGAAAAACCCGATCGCCTTGCAGTTGAGGTACTACCAGACGTTGACCGAGATCTCGGCGGAGCACAACAGCACCATCGTGGTGCCTAGCGAGTTTACGCCGAACAGGAGGGACAAGTATGCGTCGTTCCTGGAAGGAAATGGAGGAGGTGCTTCTTCATCATCGCAGCAGAGAAAGAAGAAGAAAGGAGGAGCACCGGATATGTCGTTCTTGTTGCCGAGCTCCACGATGAAGAGCAAAGGCAAAGATGAGTAACTTAACCCTTAGTTTCTGTTATTTTCTGTTTTGTACATGTTTTTGTCAATTAGTAATTCAATCAAAGCGAAGATTTGTAAGAAGAAGAGTCTTCTTCCTTGTCCTGTTCTTCCTTCTTGTGGTTTGAAGAGGATGACGACGATGCTGTTTGGCCGAAACGACGATCAAACTCTTCCATGAAGATAACAACGGTGGGTTTGTCCCAGTTGGTGAAACGGACTTCACGAAGGCTGCTCTCTGGATGCTCTTTGAGAAACTCTGCCACTGTGTCTTTGTTTCAATACGAAAAAAAAGATGAGATAAAGGGAAAAAAAGGCATCAGCAAAAGAGGACATACCGAAAAGCATGGTGGCACAACGGGGCTACATTCCATTAAAATTGAGCACATAATGAGAAAGTGAGAAGAGAGGAAAGAAGATTAAACTAATCAAGAGAGATAGAAACCTTTGGGTATCCAAATATACCAGAAGATATAGCTGCAGAAAAAGCGAGAGTCAGTAAGAAAAAGGTTGAGAGAGAGAGAGAGAGAGAGAGAAACGGAGAGAGCGAATAAACCAGGAATGGCGATGGAGCGAAGGCCTAATTCAGTAGCTTTGAGCAACGAATTAAGAACAGCGCTACGTAGCTCAGCATCCTTCTCCACCATCTCCGCTTTGTTGGAGCGGAAACAAATGGGTCCTACCGCATGGATGATGCACCGAATGTTGGACATGCGTCCTGGTCCCGTGACTGTTTAACACTCATCAGTTACCTCTTTAGAGAGAGAGCGAGAGAGAAAAAACATCAGTAAAAACGTACCTGCAACGTTACCAGTTGCAACCGGACCATGCTTTCGTACCCACTCATCGCTTTCGCTTTGAACCTTCCTGTTTTTCACAACGGAGAAGAAAAGAGGTAAGAAGATTGATAAAGAGGAAGGAGAACATCAGAAAAGCAAAAGGCTGACCATCCGCCGGCTCTCATAATGGCACCAGCAACTCCAGCACCATGCGCCAAATGGGTGTTTGCAGCATTCACGATGGTATCCACTGCCTCTCCCGTGATGTCTCCATGTCGTACTTGCAAAATTATGCCGCATTGCGTCCTGTGCTCTCTCAGCAACTGGCTGGTGGATCTGTCCTCTCGTTCTTCTTCCGCTGCTTCACCCTTTTCCTCTTGCCCTCCTTGTTGCTTCTTCTTTGCCTGCTCTTCTTTTCTCGACTCCGTGGCCAGCGCACGTTGCTGCTGTAGTTTTTGCTGGTGCTGTGCTATCAAATGCTTGGTAACGCTTTTCCGTTTGGAGAGAAGAGCATCGTTCACGTTGAGAAGCGGCGAAGACAACGCTCGGTGCAATGTCCTTCTTTTGTTTGGAGGCATTTGTTGTTCTACCACTTTTCCTCTGTCTTCTGGTTTTGTTGCTTCCTCCTCCTCCTCACGTGGTGCTTGTTTTCTCTTTTGTCCACTTACTCTCTTCTGTTCATCTTCTTGTTCTTTCTCTTTCTCCACCTCCACATTCTCCTTCCCTTTCTCTTTTGCCTCTCCCCCTTTCTCTTTCTCCACTGCGGCTGCTTTGTGTAGCGGCACCACAAACTCTTGGGCAGCGGATGATGAAGGGGAAGCCACCTTGCAAGGAGGAGGAGGAGGAGAAGGGACCCGTAGGATGCTCTTCGGGATGGACAAAGACCTTGGCAAGGGCTTGCTTGTCGTCGTGGTAGTTGTTGTGGCGATCGAGTCCTTTTTTTCATGCTCATCTTTTTCGGCTGCTGCTGCTACTTTTTTCTTGGCGTCCTCTTCTCCCTGCGGAGCGGAGGCCTTGGCCGGGAAGAACTGGGATAGCTGCCGTGTAACACGAAAGTGAGGTTGGTAGCCATGGTGGTGGTGGAGGTGGAGGTGGGAGAAGAAGCTCGTGGTGGAGGTGGAGGTGGTGGAACGACGTGCAACAGCAAAGGAGAAGAGACAGCGAGAAGAAGCAGGAGGAAAGGAGGAGGAGCAAAGACGTACCCTTGTTTGGTGCATCTTTCTTTCTCTTTTTTAACCGTTTTAATTTTTTCCCGCTCTTTTTTGTTGACGAGCGGCCAAAAATGCTATCCGACATCATCAATTGCTTTATTCGGTAGATACATACGTGGCATTAAATGGAAGATCAATCCGTTTATTCTAACAGATTGATCAGGAAAAAAACGGATCAATCAATTTTTGTCGAGATCACTGCTGACATCAACAAACCAAAAAAAATAAAAATTGTGCCTGTTTCAGTTTCCCTAATCCATCCTTTGGTAACATCACATTTTTTCTTTTTCAGGGTGTGATTTGGCCAATCCACACACAGACCAAAGTTATCGCACACGTCACTCCCAGATCCCATCTACTCGAAAAGGCCTTTTTATGGTAATTTTAAACCTGGGTTTTGGTTTTTGATTGGTGGTTTGAAACTTTCAGTAACAAATCAAAGCATTGAGCCGCTTTTTTTAAGAACCAACAACGAAAACCATTCGCCCTTGTTTTTGGCGACTTTCACTTATTGGATCTCTTGTTGTATTGGTGGATCTGCTGTCCACCGGTTCATTGTTTCAACAAAAAAGCGGAGAGCGTTTTGGTTCAGAAAAAAAAACCAAAACACAATGAACGAAGAAACAGCAGCAACAGAGGAAAGCTCTTCCTCCTCCTCCTCCTCCTCCTCCTCCTCCTCCTCCTCCTCCTCTTTCTCCCACATGGACGAAGGGCAATATACGTCGACCACCACCACCGCCAGCTCTCCTTCTCTTGGACGAAACAAGTCGTGGAGCTCACGAGCGACCGCCGACCCTCCTTCGTTGCCTGCCGCCAACAACAAACAAAAAAGAAGAAGGAAGCTCTCTCTGCCTTCGTTGTTTGCTCCCGGCCACCACCTCAACAAAGCAGCAAGCGTTTCCGGCAGCAAAGACAAAGTTGACTTTGATGGTGAAGAACTGAAAGAAGCAGAACAAGAACGTGCGGAAGCTTTCGAACAATGGCAACGACCACAACACCAGAATAGGGATGAGATCGAAAGAGTAGAAAAAGAGGATGACGAAAAAAAGCAGGCAAAAGAGAAAGAAAAAGAAAAGGAGAGACCTCTTATCAGCCACCTCCTTCGAAGGAAGCACACGAAGCTGAAAACAACAGCAGAGCTGATTCAAGGCCGTGACTCTGGTGGAACCGAAGGTGAACCAGCGGCGTGTCTTGCCGACTTTCCCGATGAATTGTTCCTTTACATCCTTTCGTATTTGGAACTGCAAGAACTGGGCACCATCGCGCTGGTGTGCCGCAAGCTGCTGGTATTCTTCCTTTGCCCCTTTGGCTTCGTCCTGCTGCTCTTTCCTTCCCTCTTTCACTGCGTCTGAACGTCACGCCTTTCTTGTCTGTTGCTCAACAAAAAGGTTTTATCCGAAGATGACAGTCTATGGCGTGGCTTTTGTGAGCATAGATGGCCGAACAAGACTTTAGCAGGTTCTCCATCCTCGTCCGCTTCTTCGCTCGGTGGGGGGCCATCGCCACCTCCCTACAACGACGGCAACGTGAGAACTTCTTGGAAGCGAGTCCACCTGTATAAATCATGTGTGAACAAGACCTAGATGGCTCCTACGTATCGCCCAGGGGTCACGACGCTCACCGGTCATAAGGCGGACGTGCTTAAAGTCCGTTTCAACGAGAGGCTCATAGTTAGCGGCTCCAAAGACCGAAGCATCAAAATATGGAACGTTCATACTGGCCAGTGCCTTAGAACCCTTCAGGGACACCGAGGTTTGTTCATTTGTTTCATCGCTCTTCTCCCTTACTCTCGCCTCATCCCTCTTCCGTTTGTTCTTCCTCCTTCCTCCGTCCTTCTTCCTTCTCCCCTTCATTCTCTCTTACACGGATGCACAAAGGGAAGGTCTACTGTGTACGATTTGATGATAGCAAGGTGGTCAGCTGCAGCCAAGACCAGACCATAAAGGTATGGGACATTGAGACAGGCAAATGCACGCGCACCCTGCGAGGCCACTCCGACAAAGTGTGGTGCGTGCGGTCGATGAGGAAAATATTGCTAGGTTTGTTTGTTCTATTTCTCCTTCTTCCTCGGTGAATGTTTCCATTCTCTCTTCCTCTTTTCTCACCACGTGAGAATGAGCAGTGGCGGCTTCGATCACACGTTGAAGATATGGGACCTTCACTCCAAAAAGTGTATTAGAACACTTACTGGGCATACGTTCGTATTCCCATCCTAGAACAATTCATCAAAGCTTGTTTCAAACAAGGTTGTTAACGCTTTTTTGTGAACATAGGCATTATGTCTACGACCTGCAGTTTGATAAAGAAAAGGTGGTAAGCTGTGCGGCTCATCCAGACAACACCATCCGCATCTGGGATCAACGAAAGGGGCGATGCCGCAACGTGCTCAGTGGCCATTCTCACTATGTCTACTGCCTCCAATACGACCACGAAAAAATTGTACTTCCCTTATTCTTTTCATCTGCTGATGTCCCTCTTCTTCCACTTCTTGCTTGTTCTTCTTTAGTGTTTATTATCCCGTTTTGTCTTGTTCATTCTTCGCTTTCGTCGTTTCTCTTCTCTTCTCGTGTAGTTTGACAATAAGCTTCACATAATATAGATAAGCGGCAGTGGAGACCAACAGATAAAGATATGGGACATTCAAACCGGAGAATGCACGGACACGCTCCAGGCTCACACTTCCGCCGTTTGGGCCATCCAATTCGACGAAGACAAGATAGTGAGCGGAAGCACCGACCAGTCCATCCACATCTGGGACATCCACACCAAGAAGGTGGTCAACACTCTCCATGGCCACTCCGAGTCCGTTGCAACCCTTCAGTTTGATGACGAGAAGATCATCAGCGGCTCCGCCGACCGCACGCACGCTCAAGGTCTGGAACTTTCGAGGTCGTCGATATAGACAACGAAAGGATGGGAGAGAAGCGAATAGAAGAACAGTTCAGTCAGCATGGGCAGCGGCAACGGCGGAGGGCAAGCCCTTTAGCTTGGAGTTGAGCGGTGACGACGAGGATGAAGAGGGTGAAGAAGATGAGATCGTGCCAAGCTATCAGAGGAGCAATTTTTACATAGGAGGCTCCTCACCATCACCTTTTATGCATCGGTATCATTATTATCGCGGTGGCAGTGGCAGTGGTGGTGAGCCTCCGGCTTCCTTTCCCCGCAGCAACGAAAAGAAATGTGTTATTTGTTAGTTAGCTTTGCGAGTTTGCTATCATCCACAGAGTATGCCTTCTTCTTCTCTTCTGCTTCTCTTCCCCTTTTCTTGTGTTGTTTCTCCTCCATCTTTCTCTGCTTCACTTTTTGCTCAAAGTGGAGGAGGGCTCTTTTGTTGTCCAATCCTCCACTGAAGCCGCGAAGTGAGCCATCCGCCCCAATCACCCGATGGCAGGGCACGCAGATGCCCAATGGGTTGGCTCCATTACTCGTCCCCACAGCTCTTTGAGAGGGAAAACAGTAAGTAGATAGGCAATAGAGGAATAGTGGAAAGAAAAGCAAGAGAGAAAGCAAGAAATCACAAACGAAAAAGAAGAAAGCAGAAGAATGTGAATGCCCTGGCCCTACCTGACAGCTTTGGGTTTGCCAATGGTTCTCGCAATGGCGCTGTACGATGTGGTGGTCCCAAACGGGATGGTTTGAAGGTGCTGCCAAACCGACTAACAAAAAAAAAAACGTTATAGCGGTTCGCCAAGGCAAGACAAGACAAGACAAGGACCTTTTGAAAGTCAGTAGCAAAAGGATGCTTGAATGGGAGGTCGAACTGAAGCCGTTCTCCACCAAAGTATTCTTGCAGTTGCGTTATTGCACGATGCAAAATGGGAGACTAGAAAAGCAGAAAAAAAAAGAGAAAAAAGAAAAAATAAATAACAGAAAAAGAAACAGAAAAAGAAAAAGAAAAAGAAAAAGAAAAAGAAAAAGAAAAAGAAAAAGAAAAAGAAAAAGAAAAAAAGAAAAAGAAAAAAAGAAAAAGAAAAAAAGAAAAAGAAAAAGTAAGAAAAAAAAGTAAAAAAAGAAAAGGGAGAAGGACCTTCTGAGAGAGCGCCTCAGGGTTTGATTCGTTGCAAGGAACAAAGCGCCAGGCCGGAGGAATGCCGCTTTGGTTGCGTGGATAAGACGTGCAAAAGTGAACCATGTAGAGCCCTTCCTCATCCGCGGCAAGCAACAAACGAAGCGGAGCCAAAGCGTTGAGGTTGGCAAAGTCTTGCAGTTCCGGCACAGCCGTTCGCCAGTCCAACGTCCACTCCGTGTAGACCAGCGGGAGGTCCTTGTACAACAAAAAGTCTCCTCGCAAAGGGGAGGAGGCCCGCCGAGGAGACGCTGCTGCTGCGCTAGTCCCTTCCATCTCTCTTTTTGTGGGTAGATTTCTCTGCTTTTACTTTTCTTGGAAAATTTTCAGGCAAATATATTTTGCCGACAACCAGTAAAAGTGTTATCGTGAAGAGTCGAACAGAAGCCAGTCAGAGGAAATGTCGACAAAAAAGCAAAAGGTAATCGACGAGAGTCGAACAGCCGAAATTCAACAACTTGAGGCACGTGCCTCTTTTTTTTTTCTTGTTTTTTTCTGGTATAAAGAAAACTGCGAGTCGAGGCAAACCAAAATGGTCGCCCTGCGTTGAACCGTCGGTATTTAAAGAAGCTAATGGTTGTATGTGAATAAATCAAGGGGAAAAGCAAGGGTCGGAAGTCCTTGGGTTGCAAAAATGTTTCACATGCTACTTCGAATCAAAATTATCATGTTTACCATCTTGATAGCAGAGTACCACCATTTCAAAACGTTGTGCTTGTATCGAAGTAGTAGGAGGATCGAGTTAGCCTCCTTTTCACCCATCATACCAATCATTAACAAAGTACCTTCCTTCGGTTTGTTGAAGGATTGCTGAGTGTGTAGGTCGGCAGAAGACCTTACACCTAGGAGCAATCACCATGGAGAGTTGCCAAACTCCTTAACACAATAGAACATAACCATTCCCTTTACCCTCTGCGAGGGAACGGTTTCCCCTACTACACTTCACCATCCTTTGGCATGGTACGCCGTCAACCGCTTCCACCTTTCCCCAATCTTTTTTGTTTTCATTAGAACAGCAGTTGTCTCTCTGAATGGGGCATCGCTGCCAGGACCTTTCGCACTTGGCATGCCTACGCCCCACCTCAGCTCTGCAATTGTTTGTTTCAGGAGGGGGTTTGCGCACGATCTCGCTTTGGTTGGGTTGTTTCATGGTTGTCCAATGGGTTAACTATGAGAAAGACGCTTCTTCGGAGTGGTTGAGGCGTTCGAGGATATCAGTGTATTTAGTTTGAAGAAGAGAGGTTTTGTGATTCTTGTGGTCGCGTTTGATTTCAAGCCCAAGGATTTATTTCGCTTCACCGTGGTCGTTCAGGTCGAAATGTCGAGAGAGTTCGGACTTGATGTAGGCAAGGAGTTGCTTATTGGAGGTGGCAATAACTAAGTCATCCACGTAAGGGCGATAATACATTTTTCTCCCCCTTCGAACTTGACGTCAAGTTCATGCACTGATCTACCGAGGACTGTACGAAACCGAGACTCTTGAGAAACTCGTCGATGACATGATTCCAGATTCTTGGAGCTTGCTTGAGGCCGTGGAGAGACGCCATATCCTGTCTGGATGCTCGGGATCGACGAAGCCTTCAGGTTGTTCCCGGTAGATTTCTACATCAACAACGCCGTAGGGAAAGGCAGTGTTGACATTCATCTGGTGATCCACCATGCCTTCAGAGGTGGCTACGCAGATGAGGATGCGAACCCAGACGAGCTTAGCGACTAGATTCTGCTTGGGTGGTTCTGCTGGTGGCACTGTTCGCAGGGAAGGAACTTGTTCCTTTTTCTCGTTGCGGCGCATTTCTGCCTGATGTGCCTCTGTTCTCTAGGTGGTGATTTGGTCGAGCGCCTGTTCTTCCGGTATGACACCCTTTTTGCATCTGCGAGGTTGCTCCATCGCAGTGTTCAAGGCTTCAGCGTTGGCCCCACGAAAAAGGTCACGGTACTCGTCGGGAAGACAGATGAGGGAAGTGGAACTGCCGACAGAGAAGAGGCGTATCAAGTTTGTCGGCGAAGAGGGTTAGTTTGTTCAACAGCCCTTCAACTTGTGAACCATAAAGTCAGTGAAGTCTGAATGTGCGTAGTGAAAGAAGCTTCAAAGACCTTACCCGGCGATATGTTGAACGTGGCCTTTCGTTTTGAGTCTGGCTGTAAGAATACAAACGATAAAGAAGCTCTTTAAATGAAAGAGCGGGAGAAATAGGATAGTGTCATAGCCATCAGAAGAAAAGCTGGCAGCAAGGATGATGGCAATGGAGAAACGATACCCCTGGGATGAACAGACTTGCAATCGTGCCCAGCCTGGACATTTGAAAGTGCTGAAATGGGCATGAGAAAATGGGGGCCCTTGGGATGCTAACGTTTGTGGCCCGGCTGCATGGGCAAGAGAGAATGGTTGTCCGTGGCACATGCAGACGTGCGGTGCGACTTTAATAAATGGCTATCTAGAAGTCTTGAAATGGGCAAGAGAGAACGGATGCCCTTGGAATGAACAGACTTGTAGACTTGCTGTTTATAATGAACATTTGGAAGTATTGAAATGAGCAAAGGAGAACGGGTGCCCTTGAGATGTATACCCGCCATCGCAGAACGTTGTTGATATGGGCTAGAGAAGGGAAAAACAACACATTACACAGTTGACTTTTTTTTATAAAACACCAAAGTTGTGGCGAGCCAGGAATTGCTCGCACTGCCTAACATGATACACAGAACATATCTCTTCAAACAACGTTTTTGCGTTCGCTACTTGTCTCACCCTCCATTCTTCACCGCCGGCGTCATCTCCTTTTTCTTTCTGTTTCGATGAAGGGAGAGGATAAACTGCCATCCACTGAAGCAACAACGCTTTTGCAAACGGTTTGGTGCAATGATCTCCCATCAGGCCAAGTGCCCTGCTCCAACAACGATGTGCTCGAGAGAGGTCTCCTCGCATAGCAAAAGTCAGGCCTATAGCCACCCACAACCATTCTTGAATGGCATATTCAAAGGACAACTGTTGTAGCCAATCGCAGAGCGTGTCTGCCAGTCGAATGAACTCTTCAGCCTTTGTTGTTGCTCCTTCTTCTTCATCGTTGTTCTTTCGGTCATGGTGATGCTCCCAAAGCGCGTAGCATTGTTCGAAGCAGAGTTGCAAAGAGATGAACATACGGAATTGAGTGACCACTCCTGCCGAACAGAGTTGCATGGCTTTCCTAAAGAATAGTTCCAGCTCATCCCATCGCTCCTCCAACAAACACGCCTGAGCCAATCTACAGTAGTAACTCATTCTCGCCAGTGCAGAAACCTTGTGCATACCCCTCTGCTTCATCTCTCTGTCCACTTTTCTCGCTTCCTCCACTTTGCCGACTCTCAGCCACAACAGGCTCTGCAAACGAAGCGCGCTCTCCGCAGTGGCCAATGGAAAGCCTCCTCGTTTGTGGATGACTCGTTCCACAAGCTCCTCGGCAATGGTTAGAGCTTTTTTGGTCTCTCCAGCGGCATAAAGCAAATTCAAGTGGATGGCCTGCATGTCGTCCAGTCCTTCCGCATTACCCTCTCTGGCCAGCGCTTGCGCTCCTTGTTCGGCGGCTTGAAGGGCAGCAGGAAGCGTTTTGCTGTCGCGAATGTTGAGGAGCTTGAGGCGGCCGTTGGCTTGCATGCGAGTAGACATGGAGCCCTTGCAGTGGAGAAGGAGATGTTCCACTTTGCGGGAGTAGAGTCTGTGAACCCATCGCCATCCTAGTCCCCACCTCTTTGGTGGAAACCTTTGGTGTTGATGGTTATTATTGCAACGAGAAGAACAGGAACAACAAGAAAGAAAGAACAGCAGCAACACCAACAAAAGCTTAAGAGGAAAGAGGAAAACACCTTTGGTGGGTGGATCCACCGAGTTCCATGACAAGATAAGAGTAACTGTCCATCATCAAGTTTGGATCGTCCAACAACTCCGCCAAGTTGATCATCTGCAAGTTACAAAGTAAAAAGTGGTCCACGTCCCATGCTAATACGTTGCCAGTGCTGGAGAAAGAGTCAAGACAGGTAAGAACGGACAAGGAAGAAAGAAACAAAGCAAGGAATGCGTACAAATACAGCCGAAGGTACGCTTTGTAACACAGGCGAAGCACACGATCTCCTCTGCGCCTCCCTAAGAAGACTTTTGGATAAAGGTGATGAAGCAAGTTGGCGCGAAGTATGTCCAACAGTCCGTCTGATGCTTTCATTTCTGGATAAGGTCGTCCTAAACGTTTCAAACCGGCTTTGATGCTTTCGACTCCATCTCTATAATTACCTGTCTTTTGTTGTGCCATACCGATCATTATTTCCAACGAGCCGATTCTCCAACTTTCGTCTTCTTCTTCTTCGTCTTCACGACCAACTGTTTCTTCTTTTCCTGCTATAGTACTCATCTTTTCCTGTTCTTCGTTTGACTTTTTTGCTGTTCCTTCTGTGTCGCAAGGAGAAGAGGCAGACGGAGACACAGAAGCAGAAGAAGGAGACGAAGAAGAATCATGATGAAGAGACAAAGCACCAGATGATGAAGAAGGAGAAGGTGGAGTTAACGTTCTCCAAGGATGACGCTGTCCCTCTTTTTCAAGGGCGAGAGCTTTCTTCCAGGCTCTGATGGCTTCCTTAAATGCGTTATTCTTGTTGGCAGCTGCTGCAGCTTTCTTATAGAAGAAGAGAGCTTTTTGCGGGATGCGAGCCCCGTCGTAGTGATGAGCTATAAGGGGGTAAGTGAGCTGGGTGTTGCCATGCTTCTCTTCCAACCATTCGGCAATCATCCGATGGGCTAATTGCCTCTTGGTAAACGGGATGGTCGTGTAAATAGTTTCTGTGATAACAAGAGTTTAATATCCTTCGAAAGAAACAAGCACCAAACACAAACAAAGACATAACGAAAGAAACAGTTTGACAGAAGAACAAAAGAACTTACTTTGAATAAAAGGATTCTTCACAAAGTAGATGAGCTCCTGCGAATCACCAAACCGGCTCAAAAAGTCCATCCTTACCAACTCCTCTAGTTCGTCCTTTATCGTTATGCCTTGCTTAAACAACTGCTCCAGGTATCCCATCCTCCTTGCTAGCTCTTGTGCATGGTCCACATGAAACCTCATCGCCAAGATGGAAGCCATTCGAAGGAGGACCTGTTGGGGAAGTGGCAACGAATCCAATTGACTGAGTATGGCAGTTTCCAAAGAGATCGGTAAGCTATGCTCTTCTCTTTCTTCTTCCTCCTCATTTCTGTAACTTTGTTCGCCTCCTTCGTTGTCTTCTTCATTGTCTGTGCTTCTTTCGTTTTGTTCAGCTGCTTTCCTCCTGCATTCCCTTTGAAGGTGTTTAGCGAGGATGGAAGCTATTAGGGGATTGCCTTTGCTGAACGAAACAAGGCTGTTGCGTTGAGAAGGAGTGATGCGTTTGCAACCGGAAACAACGAGGGCCAATCTACAGATCTCCTCCTCTTCCATTGGGCGAAGTTCGATAATAGTTGCGTTTTCATCTTTTGCCAACACCTTTTGCCAGCGTGGCAGTTGTTCTTGTTGCTCTGCATTTTCATCATCATCTTCCTCTTCTTGGTCGTCGTTCGTGGAAGCAGCTGCAGAAGAAGATGAAGAAGAATCTGTTCTGCTTCTTCTTGTTCGAAGTTGGCTTCGAAGGGGAATAGGTCTTCCTAATAACATGACGAAACAATCGTTGGCAAGATGGTCTCCTTTGCTGTAAAGTTGTTTGACGGTGTCGAGAATGTACGCTAAACCTCTCCATGATGACGAATCCATCCAGTGACAGTTTTCTATGACGATGATGATGGGAAGAGAAGTCATATCGATGACCGTTTGCACCACGTAGGAAATGATAGTAATCATCATTCGCTCTCGCTTTTCTCCTGTCAGTTGTTTGGTCTCTGCAATACACATATTATTTTGAATAAAAGTTATATAATAAGAAGAAGGAAAACAAATAGAAGAAGAAGAAGAAGAAGAAGAAGAAAAAGAAGAAGAAGAAGAAGAAGAAGAAACCTTCGTTTTCTTCTAGATTGACAGGCATAAAGGCGCTAAGCAATGGAGCATACTTTAACAATTCAGGTTCCTTCTTCAATACATCCAAAAACACCTCCAACATATCCGCTTGTTGAGTTGTGTGCTGGAACAACTGCGAAAAGACCTGATAAAACACAAACCATGGGGTTGCTTTTATAACAGGGGAGAGTTATACCCACAAGAGCATAAGGGAAAAGCGAAAAAAAGAAAAAGGATGAACCTTGTTCCACTTCAGTGGCTTGAACGTCCACTTCAATGGCAGTCGGAAAGTAGCTCAACAACTCGCTGAGAAGGACTGTCTTTCCCATGCCTGATTCACCGTACAGATAGACAATCTTGAACCTACGATTGTCGAGATACTCCGCCATCAGTTGCTTCAACAGCGCTCTTTCGTTCTCGCGTCCAACTATCATATCCTGCCATTTGATATGTTATTACTTCAAAGCAACAGAGAGAATGAGAGGAGAGAAGAAGATCTAAGAGATGTACCTTATCAGCACTGTCGATGCGTGGCATCCTTCTTCTTCCAAGACTGGGCGTAAACACAGGTACCGCTTTCTCTTTGCCTTTTACTAGAATGTCTTCCATTCGCTTCAACAAAAACGTGGCTCCCATCTCTCTAACCGCTCTCTCCGTAGTTTCATCAATGAATATGGCGCCTTTTTCTCGTTTCTCTCCGTTTCCATCTTCCAACGATAAGCTGTTGTGATGACGAGCAGCTGCTCCCATCAAGCGAGCGCTGAGGTTGACGCAGTCTCCAACAATGCAATACTCACACCGAGAGAGACTTCCAATGTTACCGCAGAAAGCGCGGCCCGTGGTAACGCCGATAGAGTTTGGCACGTTTAATGCAAGTAACTTTTGGGAAAGTAAAGAGAGTGAGATAGAGAGAGAGAGAGAGAGAGAGAGAGAGAGAGAGAGATGTACCTTGAGGTTTATTGCCATAGCGGCATGAACAGCGGAGATGGCATGATACTCCAAAGTGGAGAAGGAAAGCCCAAACACGGCGATAAGGACGGCTCCTTTATCGTCCACAATGAACTGACGAAGGTTGCCCTTGTAATGATATATTATGTCCAATGCAGATGCAAACGAGTCCTGTAAAACAGGAAAGCAACTTTCGCTGGTACAGTCGACTAGAGAGAATGGAGGGAAAGGGTAAGAAAAAAGGAACAATAGAGACAATAGAAGAAAAGAAGAAGAGACGAAGAAGAAGAAGAAGAAGAAGAACAACAACAACAAGAACAAGAACAAGAAGAACAAGAACAAGAACAACAACAAGAAGAAGAAGAAGAAGAACAACAACAACAACAACAACAACAACAAGAAAGAAAAGAGAAGGAGAAGAAGGAGACGGAAGAGGCAAGAAAACGTACTCCCGCAAAGAGAAATGAACAAGATTGTTGATTGTCGCACATCTGCCATGAAGGCCGCGTTGAGCCCGAGTTCCAGGCTCTTGCGGATAACGCCAGGAGTATATCCCAAAAGTGCTTCTTTCACTACTGTCAACCGCTCTTTCTGCACCAACTCATCTTTGATCTTTTCTCGTTCCAATCTAATTGCCTCCTTCAGCGCCTTATCTTCATCTTGTTCTGCCTCTTCGTTCTCTACGTTCTTACTCCTTTTCTCATCCACTCGAACATTTCCAGAAGGCAACAGACGGGTTCCAACATATTCTCCTGCCTCTTCTTCTTTTCTTTCTTCCCCATACCTTTGAAGAACATTCCAAACATATGGACTAACCACGACCGTTCCTGTTACAGCATCATGCTCCACCTCCGCCACTTGGACCAACGCCTCTCCGCTCAACAGGAACTCCCATCGTGGGCCTTTGCCGAGGTGCATGGCAAAGAAAGGGCCAGCAGTGACCGCCACCTTCACACGAAGCAGCACCAAGTTGAGAAGCTCCACTATTTCGGCTTCGGGCGTGACGCCGGCGCTGCTGCTCTCAGAGGAGCCAAAGTTATAGGAATGTTGTGCTTGCCAGTCCCATCTCCATTCCATTCTTTGTTGAATGTAACGTTAAGGAGAGGAATTGAGGAATGAAAGAAGAAGAAGAAGAAGAAGGAGAAGGAGGAGAAGAAGCACAAGAAGCAGAAGAAGAAGAAGAAGAACATGCACAAGCACAAGAAGGAAAGAAGAACAAGAATATACAAACCTGGAGGCAGCAAGTGAAAAGTCAACAGCCAACCTAACTGCTTTGTCTTCATCCAACAAAGTAGAAGAATCATGTGAACCCTCTGCTATGTCAGTTTCTTTTGTTTCAACAGAGGAATGTATGGGAGGACAACACTCCCAAAAGACCAGAAGAGCGTCTCCTGCAAACTTGATGACATCGCCGCCACAGTCCTCCACCAGGTTCAACAGAGCGGTGAAAAAGTCGGTCAGCACCAACCACATCAGCTCTCCTCCTTGCTGCAGTTTGTTCGTGCGTCAGCAAAGCGGAACAGGACAAAAGCAAATAACATGGCACAAACGAACGAAGCAACCAAAAAAACAACCAAAGCGAGGAGAAAGAATAGAGCAAAGAGTTACAGCAGCATTGGAGCGACAAAGGGCTTCGGTGAGCGGCGTAAAACCGGAAATGTCCACAAAGGCAAGCACACCCCAGACGTGCTCTCTCGTTGCCGTCCTTTCCTTTGGCTCTTTTCTTTTGATTCCCTGGTTAACTCCACAACACGAAAAGGGAGAAGCATTTAAAGAAGAAGAAGAGAGGGGAAAAAAGAAATACTTGGCTTGCAGAAGAGACTCCAAGATGTAACGCTTGACCATCCAGGGACAATAAGACATCAACATGGACACCTCCTCCTTGTCCCGCTCTTCGGAGTCCACTCGCAGCCATGCCTGCTTGTATATGTTGGACGAGGAGGAAGAGGAGGTAAAAGTCCTTTGCTCCGTCATCCTTTGTGTGGTTATTTTTTTTTGTTCTTTTCGTTTCTGTCAATTTGCTTTCTGAACCACAAAAATAAAATTAAGCTTAAATGGAACCAATGGGCACATTTCGGAAAATTTATATGAATAATGATTGGAAGTTATTTTCCGATAAAGACCCGAAATTACCTTATTTAGATAATTCCGGGAATTTGTCCTTTAAAAAAGAACGAAGCATGAACGAAGCAAGAAGCAGAAGAAGAAGCGACCGCAAAGAAAGGGTTTATCAAATCGCGGTGGTCGGCAATGGCGGCGGTGGAAAGAGCTCTCTGGTCGTTCGTTTCGTGGAAAACATTTTTGTTCCGAAATATGGTTTGTTTTCTTTTAAAAAAAATATTTCTTTCTAACAAATAAAGTTTTGTCAAAACAACAGATCCGACCATAGAAGATACCTACCAGACGCAAATCGCTCTGAACGACACCACCTACTTTGTGGACATCCTCGACACGGCCAGCAGCTCGGACTACCTCGGCCTGTGGAAGGGCTATGTCCACCGGATGGACGGCTTTCTCATCGTCTACTCCATCAGCAGCCGGTCCTCCTTTGACGCCGCCGACCAGACCTACAGGATGATTCGAGAGGAAGAAAGCAAGGCATCTTCTTCTTCAGGTGTTGCAAGGCGGAGGCCATGGGTGCTTTGTGGCAACAAAAACGATTTGGAGAAAGAGAGAATGGTGGCTGTTGCGGAAGGGCACAGCTTGGCAAAACGTTGGAGAGAGGAAGATAGAGAGAACGAAGAGAAAGAAGAAAAAGCAGAGCAAGGAGGAGGAGAAGAAGTACAACAAGAACAAGAACAAGAAGCAGCAGAAGAACAAGGAGAAAGCGAAGACAAAGAAGATGAAAAAGAACAGGAGGAGATGCCTTTGTTCTTGGAATGCAGTGCGGTAAGCGGAGAGAACGTGGAACAAGCGTTTCAGGCAGTGCTTCTGCGTATACTTGCTGCTTCTCCTTCTCTTGAGAGAAAGCAGAAAGAAAAGGGATGTGGTCTTGCGTAATGTCATGAAAGAAAAGAAAGAAACGGCTAAAGAAAGGCAGAAAGAAATAACGAGAAAGAGAAGTGTGTATTTTAATGCGGAGAAGAAGACGATTCATGTCTGGCATACGAGTTTTTGGGAGGATTCCACCGACGACCCATCATAATGTAATCTATGCCAACTGAAAACAAAGACGTGCCCACCACACTCAATGCTAATCCTGCTACGCCCGCTGGATAGAGAAAAGTGAGTATAAGGAAGAAAGTACGAGAAACGCAGAAACGGAGAAAAGAAAGAAAAGAAAACAACAACAACACAGGAAGAAGAATGGAAGAGAGAAGGAGAAGACAAAAGCGTTGAAGGTAGACAGGAAAGGAAATTACATCGAGCGCCAAAGACAGTGCCAGTGCATGCTCCGGCAAGCAATGAGTTTTTGAGGTCGGTTTGTCCTCTCCACTGTTTGATGTTGCACAAAACAACAGCGTTTTTGAAAAAAGAGATAAAGCCAAAAGAAAAAGAGACAAACAAACGAAAAGACAGAGAAACCAGACACGAGAGAGAAAGAGAGGAAAAAAGCAAAGAGAAAGAGAAAGAAAAAAAGAGGTCAACGACAAAAGAGAAAGGGACAAAGTAAAGGAGAAAGAACAACAACGAACCTTTTCAATGATACATTCAAAAGCAACAAACACTCCACCAAAGACGGCAAAGCCCTTGGCCATCGACGTGGCCGAACGGTACATGCTGCGGGCCACGTCCTTGACCTGCCCCTTAAAGTCCGGCTTCAAGGGTTGTCCCTGGTCCGTTATGCCAGAGAAGAACAGCCCAAACATGACTCCCATCGCACCACCTTTTTTTAAAAAAAATAAATTAAATAAAAATCAAAAGTAAAAAGTAGTGATCGAAAGAGAGAGAGAGAGAGAAGAGAGAGAGAGAAAAGAAAGAAAAAAACCTGCAACAACAGCACCGCCGCCGCGCACCGCGCAGTGGTCAGGGAAGTCAGGGTGCATCAGGATGCGCTTGACGGGAGGGCCGTAGGTCATGTCCAAGCGGTGAAGGAAGCCCATGATCGAGTGATCGTTGTGGTTTTCGCCATCGTGGAGGTGCGCAGGGGGACTGGCTCCCTCCTCCGAAGGAATGCTGAGGTCGGGTATGGCTGGCCCCGCGGCTCCCCGTTGCCGTTTCGTGTCGTTCATTTTCTCTTTCTTTTTTGTTTTTCTTCAGGACGACATGATTTATTTGGAATATTCTGCTCAAATCCTGCAGCAACGTTGCAACCTTTTTACTTTTTTTTTTTTGTCGAGCAGGAGGAACCACAGCGGTGGCCACCGCAGGGTGCAACAAAGCCGTAAGCCGGTACCCCATTCAATTCCTCTAAGATATCTGTCGACGTGGAGGTGGTTACTGCCTACTCGCATTGCAGGCGCAACACTCTGCAAAGGGCGGAAAACTTGAGGTGGGACAAAGTCTGGGCCGGGAGGAAGGTACAACCAAGTCACGAGAAAAAGGCACATTACCCTACATTTTTTTTTTTGCTTCTCACCAAAGCAACATTGGAATGGACGCCGCCAGGCTTCACATGTATACGCTCGCGGATAAGAAAAATAGAAACCGCAACTTGTTCTGCTTGCCCCAACGCTTCGCCTTTCTTTGTGCCAACCCAATTGGAACAAGCTTTCGGTGTCTCGTAGCGACTCCCTCCTGAGAATCTCCTAAACTAACGAACTAACACACAACTTTTGCAACGCAAAGTTGGCGAAGAAAAAGATGAAACTCTCCTGTTGTGGCAAGCAATTTGAAGAGTGAAATGGTTAACATGAAAGAGGCTCTCTCGTGGTTACGGTAGTACATAAAACAGTCGTTCAGCCAACTTCTTGTGGCGCACCATGTTCATTTTTCTCGCTTCTGCTTTTTTTTCCCCTCGTGTTCGTCGTCTTCCCCACATAGTTGGCGATAGGCCCCATCTTAACCAATGGCACTCAGCTCCATAAAACTGATTTTTCCAGCAAAACATTTGGAGTTGTGTCTGCCAATGGGTGGGCAAGCATCAAAAATGCTTTCAGTGCAATGCCATTAGGGGATTAATCTCGGAGAATGCCACCAATGCCCATTGCTCCCTGATCAACAACCTTGGTCTCCGGCCAACGGAGGTTTCCAGCCTTTCTCCTGTTGGCCACTATAAAGATAGAAAGAATCATGCGGCAGTTTCACGAACAATTCTATTTGTCTTAACCACCACAAACCAACACAACAACAATTACAATGGCTGAACCCAAGCCCTCCCTTACCCAACGCAAGAACATCCGTGATGTCACTTCCGAGATCGATGCCTTGGTGCAGAATATCAACGCGGCCAGCGGCCAGACCTTCTCCTTCGTGGTTGACTACAACGCCATCGTCCAGCATGCCCAACATTACAAGGACGAGTCCGCTCGCATGGTCAAGGATTACATGCAACACTTCACCAAGGGTGTAGAAAAGTTGTGCGCTGATGATATGAGCAAAGAGGCCTTTGTGGATGCCACGCCCAACCGCACCATCACCCTTGTGGTCCTCTCCCCTCAATAATACGACGCTGCATTACCCGGTGTTTCCCGCTTCCATCCCAAGCATCGCCTCTCCGGCCGGGGTTGGGAGATTTGCGTCAGCCAGGACAATTTAACCCTCCAACCGCTTCCGAGAATTTGGAGGAACTCTTGTAATGGGTGGTCGGTAGTGTTGTCGACTAATTCCTGGACACTGTTTCTGCTGATCCCCATGGTGAGACCGCTCCTTTCTCTGGTCATGTCCATCATAACGAGGATCTTATGGTACTTTTCTCTTCTCTTTTAAAGTTGGAGTTTCTAATCTCCCAGCAAACGGTGTTGAGCAGCAGGTGCGAGCTCAACGACGAAGTGTTGTGTGTAGAAAAGTATTACTGTGCAAAATACGAAGAAAATAACAAGCTTCCCAACATTATCATACCAAAGATACTGATGCCTTGACACCGCGCAGCTCCACAGCTGGAAACAAGCCAGCCTGTACATCAATGAATGTCGCGTCAAGCTCTTCCCCGTTGTGTGCAAACCTGATTTCCTGCGTTGCTGCGTCATAACGAATAGTGATTTGGTCCCCATCAGTAAAGGAAAGCTCGGCGAAGCTGCCCTGCCAAAGGGTCTCTCCTTGACAGAGGGCGCCATTGGGAAGAGAGAGGTAGTATCTTTCCTGAGCATGGTGGCGTCCGTTTGGATGCTCACGCAGGGCAAGACCCACCATGACATCACCCGCTCCACAGCGAACGTGGACCGAGTATTCGGTCACAGCGTGCGTCCCTACCACACCTTCACCAATGCGTGAGCGCATGGTCTTGGTGGCTGTCTTACGATCCTGGGATAGAAGCAGTGTGGGGCTACTATAGGCTGCATCCCAAGCGAGTTGTGGCTGTAGGCTTCCACCAGAGCTGCCACCAACCAACCCGAGCTCGGGAGGCAATGGAAGCAAGTAGAACTCAAAGTCCTTCTTGAGCTTTTCTTTAGCATGGGCGTCGAGGCAATGTCCGTCAAACTGGCCGCTTCGAAGATAGTTAATGATCCTGGAGAAGTGCTTTGGGTCACGATCGATGAAGAAGGAGCCATCCGCGTCCGGTTGCCAGTGGCCGTTTGCCAACATCGCCCAGAAGAAACTCTCTTTGAAACGAAGGAAGGAGGACTTGGAGGTGGCGAAGCGCTTGCCGCCCACGTCCAACACGACTCGTTCTTTGGCTTTGGCAAAGTTCTCCTCCATGAGCTCCTCCAGCGCTTTTAGCTTGGCCTCTTTTTGCTGGAGGAGCTGGCAGTGCTTCGCTAGGTCTGCAGAGACTATTTGATAGGTCTTTGCCGTTGTTTTGCACCAGTTTTGTAACTCTTCCAGCGGAGGCAGCTCATCCGCTTGCATGCCATACCTCTCCTCCATGCTGTTTTCTTTCTGTGGAGCGTTACTCACAGCGAGAAGGACCCCTCAACCATTACTCTTCTTTCTGTGGGGCTCACTCTTTGGTCACTCCGCGGTGGCTTCGAAGCGGAGGATCGCCCAGCAATGGTGTCCTTAGATAAGGCCTACAAGGGTCTCAATAAGAATTCTCACAGCAAATGTGCGTTTTTGTTTTGTAAGTTATTCGTCTACGCGCTCTCTCCTTCCTTTCCTTCATCTTCTGTTTTTTCTAGTTTCTCCTTTTCCTTCTTCAACTGCTGCACCTCTGCTTGAAGCTTCTTGCAAACCTCCTGAAACTCCTTCCTTCTCTCCGTTTCCAGCTCCAGCTTTCTTTCCAGCTCTTCCACCCTTTGCTTCAACCCCTCGACGGTGTTCAAGTCCAATGGGAGAAGCAAAGTGGGATTGGAGTCCTTGCGTTCGGGCACGCCTAACGTGTGCTTGATGCCGCTTCCTTTGTGCTCTTTCTCTTTGTGTTCTTTTTCTTTTTCTTTCTTCTCTTTTTTCTCTGTTCAATTAACAAAAAAGTTAATGTACATTGAAAGAAGAAAAAGAACGAGAGAGGAGGAGGAGAAGAAGAAGAAGAAGAAGAAGAAGAAGAAGAAGAAGAAGAACAAGAAGAACAAGAACAAGAAGAAGAACAAGAACAAGAACAAGAACAAGAACAAGAACAAGACGAAGAAGAAGAAGAAGAAGAACAAGAACAAGAAGAAGAACAAGAACAAGAACAAGAACAAGAACAAGAACAAGAACAAGACGAAGAAGAATAGAAGCAGATGCAAACCTCTGCTTCGAGGCGAGAGAGGGAACGAAGGAAGCTTCTTGGCGGAGCTCTGTCGGAAACCTTGGAAGGATATTCTGGAGCCACCCTTGGACTTCTTTTCAGACTTTTCTTTCTCCAACAATATTTGAGGAAGATCTATTTCCGTTGAAACACCTTTTTTTTTTCAAACAAGTTAAGCTTGTTTCAAGAAGAAAAGAGAAAAGAGAAGACACAACGTACTTTCGGCCAACTTCTTTGAGGTTGTTTCCATGGCTTCAGCCCATTCCAACAACGTCTTCTCGTCCACGAATGAGAGTTTGAAAATGCCTTTATGGTTTGATGTTTGCGAGATCAAATGCAAGCAGTAAGGAAACTTTTCTTTCTCTTTCTCCTTCTGGTGGGCCATCTTTTCTTTCTCCTTGTTCACCGCTGCATCTTTCTCGCTGTCCTTCTCGCGTTTTTCTTCCCTCGGCGTGCTCTGTTCTTCGCTTTGGTTGTTGGAAGAGTAAATGATTTCGTTCAGCTTCAAAACGAGCTGTAAGTCCATCTCGACTATGCCGTCCTTGTTTTGCTTCTTCTTGATGAGAGCGATGATGTCATTGAAGAGAATGACGTATCCCTTCTTGGTTGGTTTGATGTTGGGTCCTCCTATCTTGGCTTCTCCTTCTTTGACAACGAATCTATCTGACTTGAGAAAATCGTATTTCTGGTATAAGACAAAGAGAGAAAGCATTACAAAGAACACATAAGCCAAGAGAAAAACGTGATGAAGAGAAAAGGAGAATAAAGAATAAATAAGAGACCTCTTTCTCATTGACCATGGAGTACTGAATTTCAAGAAGACGTTTGGCTTGTTCTTCTTTCTTGAGACGTCCGTTGACCTCGTTGACAACAGCGCTGACGCACTCAAATGCCTCTTTGATAGCAGCATATTCATTATGGTCATCTGCTGTGTTTTTCAAAAGTTCCTGCAACAAATAGACGATAAGAGCTCTAGAGAATGAGAAGAGAAGAGAGAGAAACAAGAGAGTACCCTAAGAAGGAGTGGATATTTGCACATCCTCTGAAGTGGCATGATAAGGAATGCATCCAAAGGAAGATTACGGCATTCTGGGTCCACCAGACATTCCTGTTGGTAGTCCATTAAAAACAAAAACAGAAGAGCTATCAACATGTGCACATGAAAGACAAAAGAGCCAGTCAACAAAAACCTCCAAAAACTGCGCAAACTCGGCAGAGCGGTTCTTAAAGTTTTGAATCTTTTCTTGCGTGGTGCCATGGTTGCTGCAGTAAATAGCGTAGAGCTTGAACAAGTTGACATTCTCGATGAAAATGGTGGCGATGCCTTCATCCACAAATGGTTTACTCTTTGCAACAAGTTCATCAAATTGCTAAAAGACAGACGGAATAAACCAAAAGAAGGATCAGGTAAACGGAAGTGTTGGGGAGGAAGAAGAACAGAAGAACAAGAACAAACCGCCATCAGTTGAATATGTATTTCGTAGATCTTGTGAATGTTGGAGAAGACAGACCGTATCTCATTTTCAGTGAGAAGCGCTCTGTCTCTTAACTCGTTGATGAAGACATGTTGAATCAGCGCCAAATCCCTGACGTAAGACCTCTCCGTGTTGATCATTTCTGTTATCACTTTTTGTCTTTGTCGTTGCTTGCCGTCCATAGCTGCTGTTAGCGCTTCATCCAGTTGCAACTGCTTCAAAGAGGACTTGAGAGCATTTTGAATATTTTTAAGTTTTGCTTGCTTCTCTTGTTCTTTCTCCTATTGTTTGTTTGCGTTGAAAAACTGTGTTAACAGAAGCAAAGAACAAGAAGGAAAGCGAAAATACCTTTGAGCTTCGTTTTTGGCGAAGGGAGAGCAGCAGATGAACCTCACCAGAGACATTGTCATCCTGGAATCGTTGCTGAAGTGGGAACCATTCGTCGATGCCTTCGCCCATGTTGAAAGTCTTCAATGGGATACGAACTTCTCCCAAAAAGTCTTTTTAACAAACAAACGACTCTAGAATGAGCGTATAGCAACAAAGCAAGATAGAGGAAGAGAGGAGAGAGAGAGAGAGAGAGAGAGAGAGAGAGATATTAAAATAATGCACCTGGGTTTGTCATCCGATTCCAATCCCAAACTTCAACAAGCAGTTCTTTCATTTGAACGGAAGAAGGCTTTGACTTACTGTTTCCCAAACAGTCGAAAGAAATGGAATGAAAAGGAATGAAAAGAAAAGCAAAGCAAAGCAAAGCAAAGCAAAACAAAGAAAGAGAAAGAGAAAGAGAAAGAGAAAGAGAAAGAGAAAGAGAAAGAGAAAGAGAAAGAGAAAGAGAAAGAGAAAGAGAAAGAGAAAGAGAAAGAGAAAGAAACGCCAAGAAAGAAGGAAGGAAAGAAAGAAAGACACGTACAATTGGAAGGTAAAATGCTCCTCCCACCACTTTGGGTTAAGAGTCTTGTACTCAACTTTGGTTTTGAAGACATTGTCTCGCTTGGGATAGTTGTTCATAAAGTTGTTCTTCTTGCTCTTCGAGTTGCCGAGAAGACTGCCGTACTCGCCTTCGCCCAACAGCGCGACCACGCAGTATGGATCGCTAAAGCCATTACTGTCAGCAGCTGCAAGCTTTCGTGCTGCCACAACTGCAACACGTCACAAACAACCCAACAACAGAAGAAAAAAGGATTAGCTTCGTTCACATCAAAATGAAGGGCTTTGGTTTGCTTGCAACCTTTGCCGGTAATCTTAAAATCTTCAGCCATTATTCCTTGCCTGCGAACGGTCGAACAGAAAGAGTTTTCCCTTGCAAAAAAAAAAAGACGCACAAAGGCATTACACTATTGCCATAATTCATTATCGGAATGCTTAATTTTAAGGTAGACATGAGACTGGACAAGAGAGCCGTAAAATTCATGTCGTCATGTACGAATTTAATCATGTCGTCATGGAAATTTAAACAGGGAAGAAGAAAGCGAGTGGAGAAGAAAGAGAGCAAAGAGAGAGTGGCGGCTTTGTTTTGGTTTCGTTTCGTTATGTTTTATGTTCTCATGGCTTGCCCTTGCTTTTCCAATTCCGCTCTAGTTATATTGGAAAAAAAATACTTGTGAGAAAAAAATAGTGGAACGGAAGAAACAAAAAAAAGATGGCAGTCTCCTTACCGTAGTTGTTTGGAGAACTCATCGTCCAACTCTTCGTCTTCCCAGTCGTCTTCCCATTGTTTTACGTCCTCCTCGTCTT
The DNA here is from genome assembly GCA_031835245.1 of Balamuthia mandrillaris. Classification (NCBI taxonomy): domain Eukaryota; phylum Discosea; order Longamoebia; family Balamuthiidae; genus Balamuthia; species Balamuthia mandrillaris. The sequence goes on from JAVKOQ010000263.1 coordinate 31,817, forward strand.
CCTCTGCTTCCTTCCACTCTGTAGTGAAAGCAATTGGGAGTGAGTCTTTCAAACTTTACATCTTCGAAACACAGTTGTTTTGTTCCACAAATCCATCGTCTTCGTACCTTCGGTTTCGAATTCCTCGAACTCATCATCTTCCTCCACTACCACTTCCTTGGGCTTCTTCGTCTCTGCTGCTGTCGTTGCTGCTGCCATTCCCGTTCTCTTTTTTTTTTTGCTCCTTGTGTTTTGGCTGTGAATGATCTTTGCTACTTTCTTTTTGCACAGCTCCTGCGCTGACGTCACCCTGCCAACCAATCTTGGGCTGTGGACCTCACACAACTACCCCTCAACCACATCTTTTCAAAAAACCAATAAAAAATCAAACAACATAAAATATTTCAATAATGCACCCACAAGGTCATTCTTTGCATTCTTTGCATTCCTTGTAATACATCGAAACCCAAAAAAAAAGTAGCAGCGCATTGCGAAAGAAACAGGACAGAGGAACAAACAGCTGTGAATAAAGATGGCCGATGATACTGGAATTTGCCCCTCTCTGGGCCTCACGGATGCGGAGGAAAGAAAGCGCAAGGAGGAGGAACGCGTTTTGCGTAACATGATGGCCCGCACCAACCCCAAGGTTTCTTTTTTTCGGGTTCCTTTGTTTGTTGTTGTTTTATTTTTTTTTTTGCCTCTCTCTCCTCTCTTTGTTGTCGTTCTCTTCTCTTCGTCGTTTTTCTCTTCTTTTGTTCTCTTATCTTGTTTCTCTCTCTCTCTCTCTCTTTCTCTCTAAAAAGGTGGACAAAACGGTGCTGAAGAAGCAATTGGCGGGAGAGATGGTCATGTCCGTAGACGACCGTTTCCGCATCTATCTGGAGAACATGCCCGCTGAGCCTAACAAGCCCCTCATCGTGCACTTCAACGACAAGCAGGTCTACCACAGCGGGCAGAGCAGGGGACCCATCAACACCCACTTTGCGGCGCACATGGTGGGCGACGGGAGGACCACCCAGAGGCTGCGCCTGCAGATTGGCGTGAAGGCCTTTGACAACGTGCTTGACCTTGGTGCGTGCTTTGTGCTTTTCTAGTTGCTTTGTGCCTGTTCTATTCTCTTTCTCCCTTTGTTCTTGTTCTTTCATTCATTGCCAGTACTTCTTGTTCTCGCTTCTTATTCTTTTTCTTCTCCTTTTTCTCCTTCTACTTCTTTTTTCTTCTTCGGTTCTTCTTCTTGCATCATATGCTCTTATTTATTTTATTTTGTTGTTGTGATAAACAGACGCAACTGAAGGTTGTAACCTGAAGCTTGCCTTCACCGAACGAGGTCTTCTCACCAAACAACAAGTGCAAGCTTTCGACAAGTAAAAAGAACACATTGTTTGCCAACTTCCACTCACATTTTGTTGCTTTTTCAAATGCATTATGTTACACTAACAAAAACTTTTGTATCAAACAACTCCAAAACGTGGAGACTGCTTCTGATACCATCGAGTGAATAAACAAGCAGCAATGAAGACAGCCAGAAACGAAACAATTACCAAAATGCCAAAGTGTTCGGGGTCAGGCACTATCATGCCCATCAAGTAGGAAAGCAACGAGAAGACGTTCGTAAGAGAGTATTCGACGCTGTTGATAGTGCCTCGTTTGTCCTCCGGTACTGCCTCTTGCATGATTTGACGTTCTCTGATGAAAGAAGGACCAATACAAGATAAGATAGAAGAAAGCAAAAAAGAAAAACAGAATGGAAGGAAACATTACGCAAGATCGAAGCTCCACAATCCTACTCTTGAGAGAATAAGAAACACAAGGAACATCCAAATGGCAGAAGCCTCCACAAACGACTCTCCAACGTCCCAATGCAACCATCTTCCTGCGCTCTCCAACGTACTCATTATCACCGTCCCTCGGGAAGCAGCACCAAAGAAGAACAGCAAGCAGATCACCAAGCAAACGGTCTGTTGCCATAGCGAATAGAGTCCGGTCTTCTCCTTGCCGTAAATTGTAAAGAGAGAGGGAGTGAGGAAGGTGGAGATCATGCCGACGGCAGCGGAAACGGCCTGAAAGAGAGCGATGCTCAGCTCGGAGAGACCATGGGTGAGGAGAAAGGCGGAGAGCAAGGCACCAGGGGCTAAGGCTGTGAAGAAGAGCAAGGAAAAGGCGAAACTGGCTAGGAAGACCTCTTCGGTTTGCACGTAGGTTTTCCAGCCCGTGTAGAGGTTCACAAATGGATTGCTCTTCTTCTGGCTTGTTTCTTTTGCTGGTGCTCGTGTTTCTCTCCGTTGTATGACTTGTTCTTCACCTTCGGTTTCATTGTGTTGTTCTTGGTTGCGTTGTCTTGCTTCTGCTTCTCTTTCTTCTTCCTGTTCTTCATGTGGTTCAGTCGCAGAAGATGTTGCTGACATCAAACTCGTTTTAAGCTCTTGCATTTCTAGTTCTTCTTCCTCAATCACTTCTTCTTTGATGACAACTGTTGAAGAAAGCTTGTGATGTAATGCTGGAACGCGATGATAGATGTAAAGCAACGCCAAGCTCTCTGGAATTACGGAAAGTACGTTCCAGAGGCAGACAAAGAGCAACGCTATCTGCGTGGAGGCGTAGTTCATGACGAGACCGAAAGCCACTGGCGCTGCCACCTTGCACAGCAGTCCTATTCGGGTTAACATTGCATTGGCCGCTGTACTTTTCAAAAAAGCACAAGGAGATAAAAACATGTCAGTATTTGAAGAAGAAGAAGAAGAAGAAGAAGAAGAAGAAGAAGAAGAAGAAGAAGAAGAAGAAGAACAAGAACAAGAACAAGAACAAGAACAAGAACAAGAACAAGAACAAGAAGAACAAGAAGAACAAGAAGAAGAAGAAGAATAACAAGAAGTAGAACAAGAACAAGGGCAAGAGCAATAGCAAGAGCAAGAACAACGTGAGCACCAGTTAGGAAGGTCTTGTTTTGCGCGGAGATTACCACCACCCAGTCCTTGCTTACCGCGATGTTCTCAGCCATGGAGGCCAACGCAGCCACGCCCCCAAATAAATTGAGCACCCCAAACAAGCCCCAAATGGATGCCACCCTCCAACCTGCCTGAGGCTCCTCGTTGTCACCGTTACGCAACCACAAAAAAGCGTACAGGAGCAACGAACAGATGAACACCGACCCGTTCTGAACGAAGAGGGACAGCAGCAGCACTTGCTTTCGCCCTTTATGGTCGATCCATTGGCCCACCACGGTGCCGAACAGGACGCAGGAGAGCTGGCCGGTGAAGGCGAACAGGGAGGCCGGGAGGAGGGTGGTCGGAAACGCCTTGGTCAGCAGGATGGGCACAGCGAAGCCCCACATGCGGTCCCCCCAGCTGGACAAGAAGGTCCCCAGGTAGAGCAACCGCAGTAGCTTTTGGGTTTGCCGTTGGGGCATGGCCGCCTCCTCTCTACGTTCTTCCATTGCTTTGGGTTCCTGGTTGTGATCATGCCGCCTTAACTGTAAGGTGATGTCGTCAGCTTTACCTAAATTTGAATATTATACACGTGTGTTATTAAATTGGCTGAGCCAATATGATCTCTATGAAGCACCAATCAAAAATCAAAATTAAGCGTAAACGATCTTCGAAGATACCAAAAGTGGACGGAAAGGCGGGACATCTCGCTCAATGCATAGCGTTGGGCCATGCAAGTGGAGTGGTCCTGGTTTCGAAGGGACGAAACAGAGCTCTGTGAGGCAGCTGGATCCTACAGGGAGATACTTGAATGGATGTTGGTGCAACCACACGGAGAACGTCCCTGACATTCGCGATGTACCTGTTATCTCACAAGTTGGCCAAGGAAGGAAACAGAGAGGTGCTTTTGTGGGCGAAAGCAGTAACTTGCTGATGTCGATGGGACGCTTCTGCTTGCTATCTTTCTGCCTACCAATAGACACTTTGAGTTGCAACCACTTCAACATCTCCAACTGTCCTGCTTTCATTTCTTCTGCGTTCCCGGTAGTACGGTCATTCTTTTTCCTACGTCTCTTTTTCTCGAATCCCTTTATTATTTTCCCAAAAGTCCTAACGTGTCCATGATCGGAGGAGGAAAAAAAAAAGAGGCAATGGAAGATGAAGCCTCAACGAAAGGAAAAAGAAAAGTCCAACCACAGTTCCTTCTTGCTTCCCCTCTTTCTCCGTTATAATTTTTTGTTGCTTTTTCTAGAGTCTAGTTCCCAACCCACGTCACAATTTCCAAAATTGAATCGTTTTTTTCCAAAAAAAGATATTAAAATTTGAATAATTATCTTAAAAAGATATCAGAACTGGAATAATTGTCGATAAAATATCTTAAAAAGGAATATGTCGAGAAAAAATCCACAAAACGAACGTTTCTTCGTTTTATTTATTTTTTTGGTGTTTGGGTTTGATGGAGGAGACCACGAACAACGACACCAATAGCAACAACAACAACAGCATGGTGGAGATAGAGGATGAGGACCTCGAGGACTTTGTAGTGCTTGAGCGGGATCCTCCGTTTCACGGGATGGCGTATCTGCCTTACGAGGTTTTTTATAATGATTTTTCCTCCTTTAAACATAATAACAAATCTCTTTTGAACAGATTTTGCTTCAGGTTTTTGCCTTCCTGAGCGTTCCGCAGTTGGCCAATGCAGGTCGTGTGTGCAAAGCCTGGGGCGCAGTGGCGGAAGACGACCACCTCTGGAAGGCTCTGCATGAGGAAGCCCAACAAAATCATCGGGTGGAGAATCACGACTACGCCCACGGCAGAAATACTCGACAAAAGAGAAAGGGCATCAAAGCGGAGAAGGACATATCGTGGAAGGAATACTTTAGACGGAAGTACGGCAAGAAGAAGGCCAGCCTGTTTGACTCGTTAGGATTGGAATCAAACGTGGTCGTTTCTTTGCATCTGGATAACTCTAACTTTTACGTCAACACTGGTACCTCTCCTTCTCCTTCTTCTTCTCCTTCTCCCTCCGTTTCTTATAGGTTCTAAACTTTGTCGCTTTAACCCGCACAGAGGGCCAACTGTTGACAGGAGAGATAGCAGTAACCATTCGTCACCGCCAGATCGTTCACAATGGCTTGTTCCTTTGGCTTCAAGGCCTGGAATCCACTTATGAGACTAATTCTGAACACCAGCGGTCGACCAACCGTCGCACGTTGTTCGAGAAGTACTATGCACTGAAGGGGTCTCTGGAATGGACCCAACGTCATGAACAGCAAGAAATACTCGAAAAAGGAACCTACCACATGCCTTTTTCTGTTAGTGTTCCGCACACTACTGCTGCTGGTATTTGTTCCTCCTTGTTTCTTACCTTTGCTTCCGTCTTCTCTTCTTCTTCGCTTATTTCTTATTTCTGCTTTCTTGCCTCTTGCTTCTTTTTCCCACTAATGAACAACCACCAGGAGAAGCTCTGCCAACGAACTTTCATCGGACGGAGAAAGGTCTCCGCTTCTCCATCAACTACGAAGCCAAAGCGGTACTGGCCCTCCCCTGGCCCCACCTCAACGTCTGGTCTTCATCTTGCCCTCTGGCCTTCCATCTCTCCCCTCCGGCCGCCGCTCAGTTGCTGGTCCTCCACTCTGGCATCCACTGTCAGGAGGTCATCCATCCTTTCTTCCTCCGTGGTGGTCAGGTCCTCCTCCGTGTCACCCTCGACAGGAAGATCTTTCGCATGAACGAAGTCATGCGCGTAAGCATCCACGTGGACAATTCTGAGAGCGCCCGCCCCATACAGGCTATCTATGCCCACATGGAGGAGCGTCTTACCGCCACCCAAAATCAGAACGGTCGGAGCAAAACCAGAGCATTCCGGCTGGAGGGAGGCAGCAGGGGAAAGGTTTTCCCTGCACGATTGGCTCCGGGAGAGGTATTGGACATGGAGGAGTCCTTTCCATTGGTGCCCTCGAGCTTTAAAGGCGGGTGCAGCATCTTCGCGCCAACCCTGATGCAGCACGAGTATCTCTTTGTGGTGAGGGTGCACTTGCCCTTTCCCTCCTTTGACTTTGGGGTGAGTTTGCCGTTGTTGGTGATGAGGCCGTTGGTGGAGGATTTGAACGAGAGGGAGGATGAAGAAGAAGAAGAAGAAGAAGAGGTGCAAGACGAGGAAGAGGATGAAGAAGAGGGCTTTGAAGATAACGTGAATGAAAAGAAAGACCCGACAGTATCAGATATTGAAGCAGAGTTTGAATACGAAGATGATGGTGACGAAGAAGCGGAAGCCCAAGTCTGAAAACAGTGGCGTTGACGAAAGAATAGTCTTTCTTTTTTTCCATACACTTTTTTGTACAGCAGGACAACAAAGATATTTGTCTTTATTCTGGTTTCTTTTCTTCAGAAGCATTCTCCTTTGCCCATTTCACCACCTCGTGATGACCATACTCCTCGGCCACATAGTAAGTTTCCTCGTCCCAAGGACAGCCGTTCTCTCTGGCCCACTTCAAAACCTTCAAGTGTCCTTCTTTGGCTGCCCAAGTACAAGTTAACTTATCCCAAGGGCATCCATTCTCCTTTGCCCATTGCAGCATTTCCAAATGTCCTCTGTGCAGTGAACGAACAAGTCCACCCATTCCATTCTCTCTCGCCCATTTCAGCACCTCCCAATGCCCACCGCGAGCAGCAGCAGAGCAAGCCATATAATCCCAGGGGCTTCCGTTTTCTCTCGCTCACTTCAAAACGCAGGTGAACATGTCCCAAGGATAGCCATTCTCTCTGGCCCACTGCAACACTTCCAAATGTTTCTCTCCAGCAGCAAACCAAATCCCGGCTTTGAAGCGGTATCCGTTCTCTTTGGCCCACTTCAAAACCTTCAAACGTCCGTTCCTTGCTGTTCCAACACAAGCCTCCTCGTCCCAAGGACAGCCGTTCTCTCTGGCCCACTTCAGAACCTCCAAATCTCCCTGCCATGCAGCTGCTCTGCAAGTCATATTATCTCAAGGACAAATTTGTTCTCTCTGACCCATTTCAGCACTTCCAAACGTCCTCTCACTGTCCAGTGCGGCCGTTTTATCTGCTATTTCGGGTACAAAAAGGGGCAAAACACTGCAAGGAAAACAACGCTAAGTCGTTTAGAAAACAGTGTGATTCCGGTACGGCATAGAGGACGGCTTTACGTCCTCTTCGTGCAGCGTAGTGACAAGTATCTTCGTCCCAAGGACATCCTCTTTCTCTTGCCCATTTCAACATTGCCAAGTCGCCTTTCCAGCTGATCATGGCAGCCATGTCTGTCCCCTGCGGACAGTCGTTCTCCTCCACAGCCCATCGCAACAGCGAGAGGGATGTGCAAACCCCCGCCAGGTACAAACGATTGCGCCGAGAAGGTGGGGGGGGCGCAAGCAAACCGGTCAGCCAGCAATTCGTGGGTCCTGGTTTAATTTGTGAACGAATTTTCGCAGGATTGGTACTTGGAAATTTCGTTTGTTTGCATTGCTGATGTCAGCCTGTTTTTCCCGCCAAATTTTCCCCAAACAACTGCCTCAACGTAGAGAGAGAGAGAAAAAGAGAAAGTGATGGACGTTTTTCATGGAGAAGAAGACAAAGTAGCAGAGGACAAAGCGGAAGAGGCAGAAGAAGAAGAAGAGGAAGCCGCGTTGTTGGTGGGAACGGTGGCGCTCACCACGACCATGATCTTTGTGTTCAGCCGGCATGACGGGGATCTTAGGTGCTGCCTGCAGTTCTTTTGTTTCAACTTTGTTTTGTTAGAAAACTCAACTCTTAAATAAAAATAAAAACAAAAAGGATAGTGCTCTGACGTTGAGGCAACTGATGAGAGCGATGGAGAAAGCGTTGGCGCTTCCCTCTGGCGCGCTTAAGAGCCACAAGGGGCTCATTCGGCGGCTCCTCCCACAGATCATTCAGGTGAGATGGCTTTTTCGTATGCTTTGTTTTTTTCTTCTTTCTTTTCTCATCTTGGCAGCAAATAACAAATAAAAAGGTGCAACAACAGTTGGAAGCAAACGAAGAGAAGAGAGAAGAGGCACGACAGCAAAGGTCCAAGGAAAAGACGGCTGGACCTCGAAACAAGAAGAAACAAGCACCTCATGCGCCCCTAGCAGGCGAAGAAGCCGTGACAGAGGTTTTGCCGAAAGGACATTGGAAACGCAAAAAGAAGAGGCGTATCAGAGAGGACAGAGAAGAAGCATCAGAGGAAGAAGAAAGAGAAATTGAAGAAGAAGAGGAAGTAGAATGCGGACTGCCCAGAGCAAACGAAACGAGTCCAACGAAAGTGGCTTCACGGCCGAAAGGATGTCAGAGAGCCCAGAGGGAAAGAATGGAGTTCGAAGAGGAATTGCAAGAGCTCAACCCAAACGTCATTCTGGACTTCAACCAGCGCACTCTGCGAAACCATTAAACAGACGAAAATGGAGGAAGGGAGTTGGTGAAGAGGCAACGTGGAAGAGGATGAAACGGAAGAGAGGAATTCATCCTCGGCAAAGTCATCCAAGAGGAGTGCTCAGAAGAGCTCTTGGTATCATTGTAGTTTTATTTTCTTTTTTTAACGTGAACTTGCCCTTCTTGTTCTTCATTTGTTTCTTCAAGCCTCTCACTTCTCTTCCGCATTATGGCCATTTTGTTCGTTATTCGCAGATCTGCCAACAACACATACTAATAATTGGACCTTATCTACCTTTAACTAAATTCATTTTGCAGCTCTTCGCCGCCAAAACACACAAAGTTGTGTAGCGGGTCTTACCAGCACCGGTCTCCCAAACAAACCAGAAAAATGCTGCAAAGAGGGCTTTCCGCTCTGCTCCTTCTTTCGGCTCTGTATGTGAGCGCCGGGTCAGCCTGCGACTGCGCCGACTTTTGGAGGGCCGTTCAATCGGGGCTCGGATGCCCTCAACAACAACAAAGCCAACAACTTCAACACCAAGCCATCATCTGCAAACTGGCCAACGCGCTCTTCGGCCTCTCGCGCGAAGAGTGCCTCCAGAGTTTGGACCTGGCCTGCGCTCCTGGCTGTTTCGAAGGCTCCCGCTTTGGGCAGGTTGACAACCAAGACAGCAACGAGACTACCACCACTGCGTGCGCCCTGGCTGCCTGCAAGCAAGTCTTGGGTTTCTGTGACTCGGTGACCGACGTGAAGCAAGTGGAGAGGAGCGTGGCGGGCTGGCCTCTTTCGCTGGAGACCTTTTGGCACCAATTCCAGTTGTACCGCTTGCAGGACCAACCCTGCTCCTGCAAGCCCATCCAAGGATCCACCTATTGTTTGAAGGTCAGCGACTATGGGTGTTGGGCCTCCGCTAAGCAAGGCTGTTGTCCCCCTGGCCACAACTGCGGCTACTGCTATTGTTGTTAAGGGAGTGCATTGAAGAAAAAAGAAAAGACTTGGGTCGGTTAGCTTTGGAGCAGAACTATTCCTTTATTCTTCTAATGTGTCGCCTTCTCTCCTTCGTTTTCTTTCTCGTTTGTCCATCTTCTTGTCCTTGTCTTCGATCTCTTGTGCAAGCAGCCATTGTCTTAGAGGCGGAGAAAGGGGGTCATATTCGTCAAGTAGGTGCTTAATCTTGCTCCTTGGACAACCACGCTCCTTCAACCACTTCAGCACCTCCAACTGATCTCCGTAAACTGCCGTGGAAAAGGTTTCCTTTCCCAAAGGGCATCCGTTCTCGTGAGCCCAGGCCAAAATCTCCAAGTACCCACGCTTTGCTGCGCTGTTGGTGGTGTGAATGTCCCAAGGGCAACCTTGCTCATAGGCATATTTCAGCACCTCAAGGTGCCCATTGTAGGCCGCCAAGGAGCACACCCAATCGTCCCAAGGGCATCCGTTCTCATGAGCCCACTTCAGCACTTCCAAATGTCCACCTTCTGCTGCCCTCATGCATGTGTCTTTGTCCCAAGGGCAGCCTTGCTCCCGCGCCCATTGCAAAGTGTCCACTCTTCCACCTGCCGCAGCAAAGCTACAGGTATATTCACACCAAGGGCAGCCTCTTTCCCTCAGCCACTGGAGAACCCGCAGATCTGGAGTGATGCACGGTATCTTCTCCCAACATCCAACGCTCTCAAGCCACTCCAACAGGTGCAAGTACCCGAACTGGGCAGCGCACCGACTGACTTGTTGGGTTATGTGGCAACCTTGTTGGTAGGCCCACTGCAACACTTCTAAATGTCCTTCCACTGCTGCACTCGTGCAAAAGTTGGTGCCCATACTGCATCCTTGCTCTTTCATCCACTTGAGCAGGTCCAGGTGGCCCGTTTGTGCCGCTACGGCAGCAATCTCCTCCTCTGTCCAAACACTGTTGGCACAACCCCACTTCAGAACTTCCAACTTTCCATTCCTTGCTGCTCCCAGGGCTCCATCGTAGTGGTGACTGCACCACCCTCGTGGCTTCCAAGAACAGCCTTGTTGGAGAGCCCACTGGAGCACTTCCAATTGTCCTTGGATGGCGGCTTTGAAAGTTGTCCATCCGTCCCAAGGGCACCCTTGTTCTCGAACCCACTGGAGCACCCTCAAATGTCCGCCTTCTGCTGCTTTGGCGCACGTCGACTCGTCCCAAGGGCACCCTTGTTCTCGAACCCACCGTAGCACCCCCAAATGTCCGCCTTCTGCTGCTTTGGCGCACGTCGACTCGTTCCACGGGCACCCTTGTTCTCGAACCCACTGGAGCACCTCCAAATGACCGCCTTCTGCAGCTTTGGCGCACGTCGACTCGCCCCAAGGGCACCCTTGTTCTCGAGCCCACCGTAGCACCTCCAAATGTCCACCTTCTGCTGCTTTGGCGCACGTCGACTCGTTCCACGGGCACCCTTGTTCTCTAGCCCACCGTAGCACCTCCAAATGTCCTCCTGCCGCAGCCGCCATGCAAGTCTCTGCCGTCAAACAATAGCCGTTCTCCAGTGCCCATTGCAGCAATGCCACAGAGCAACAAACCTGCTTGCTGGACAGTTTGAAGCGGAGTTCCTCGGGGCAACACTGAAACCATCGCTTGCAAGTCCTGGCCGCCACCGCCACCACGTCCTTCGGCAGGTCGCGCAGAAGAATCACCTCCAACAGTTCACACGGCAAGAGTTCTTCCATTGTTATGGTAATAACGCAAGTTATCCGGTTTGAGGTTTTCTTTATTTCGAGTGGCCGGGATGCTTCGTCTCTTTCTTGTAGTTCGTTTTCGAGAGACGAAACATCTTCTATGCCAGGAAAAGCTTTACTTTTCGTGCCCTCCTCGAGGAGTAATAAGACTAAAACCACCTGCAGGCCTTAATTAACCATTACACGCGACAGGTGTCGAGAGAGAGAGAGAGAGAGAGAAGAGAGAGGAGGAGAGAGAGAGAGAAAAGAGAGAGAGGGAGGGAGAGAGAGAGAGAGAGGGAGAGAGACACAAAAGGAGGACAAACCAATGGGGAGAGCGTCAAAGCCCCCGTCTTGGTATGTAATGGCCACCAACCAGAGAGAGAGAGAGAGAGAGAGAGAGAACAAAGAGGGAGAGGGAAGGAAGGGCAACAGGACAACAATGAGAGAGAGAGAGAAGGTGAAAGGACGAAGCGAGAGTCAAGAAGTCTGTTTGTTGGCACAGGAGAAGAGAGAGCTCAATAACAAAATAAAAACTTTACACCACTTGCATCTTTCTTCCCGAAGCACGCACTTCCCTTGCCGCTTCTTCCTCTTCATCCATGTCTTCTCTCTCGCTTCCGCATCCTCCTCCTCGTCATCTGCCTCTTCGTTCCTCCTCACCTTCACCTCCACATCGTACTCCTGATCGCAGCCGGCATAAGCATCCGAGATGAAGTAGAGCTTATACTGGTAGGTGCCTGCCTTCTCCGGCGCCACAAACTCCAACGCCGCTTTGGCCTTTCGCTTCACCGCCAACCTCTTGATGGAGAGCAATGCGTTCGTCTTCGGATCGCCCAAAACCAACCACCATCCTTCCTGCCGGGTTCCGTTCTTTTGGTGTTGAGGGAAGAGAGGGGCCACAACCGTACCGATGGCAGCATCAGGAACGTCCTCGTCCACTTCTCTCTTGAGAGAGACGGCAAGGGTCACGCTGTCTCCCGCTGGAATGCCTCCTTTCTCCTCCTCATCGTCGTCGAGTTGAAGCGAATAATCCAGCTCAATGTCAGGATAGGCGTTGCACATGTGGGCCACGTCTTGCAGTTGAGAGGGAGAGAGTCCGGCAAGAATCTTGGCTCGGTCCTCGTCCTCCAAGTCCAAAATATCGGCCACTCCCTCCACGCCGTGTTCCGCGCACCGTTTTAAGATCTCCTCGTTGAAGTGGGGGATCTGCTTCAAGGGTGAGTCGGTGCCCCACAAGCCTTGAGTGACCATCTGACAGAGATCCATGCAGGCTAAAGCGGGGTTCAGCCAGCCGCCGCTGGAGATGACGTCAACCATAGCTTGGAGGAGGCGTGGCGCCATCGCGATGACCTCATCTCTATCTCTTTCGAGGTCGCTAGAGGGCAGCTTGTGTCGTGAGAGATGCGTTTGGAGGAGGACGTTGGCCTTGATGTGAGAATCTGGGTTGGAGGCATCACCGATCTTGAGGGGGCAGTGATGGGCTAGCTTGCGCAGGGGGGCAGCCTCCTTGTGTCGCACGCCAATGGCATCGTACTCGCTGGCGTAAGAAAGGATCTCGAGGAGGCCTTTGAGCTTGGTATTGGCTTTGAGGGAGGAGGAAAACAGATCGATGGTAGTATACTTGATGTAGTAGTAGGCGGCAATCATGCCCAAGTTCAGGGGCATGAGGTCCATGTCGTTCTCTACCGCAATGCAGTTGCTGGTCTGTAGGTCTGTGAGGGTGTTCTCCACTACCTCGCTGAGATGGTCGGAGAGGTGGCGGTGAGTTACGCCTGTGAGGTTGTAGTAGTTGGGGTTCTGGCTGAGGCGTCGGTAGAGCAGGGTCCATGTGAGGTAGTCCACCGCATCCTGTTTGTTCTCTATGGTCTTGGTCACAATCTCCGCATTCAAGTGGTCGTGCAGGAAGTGATCCAAGTGGGACTCCACAGGCAAGGGCTCAAAGAGGAACTTCTTGTAAAAGTCTTTCTTAGGGGCATGACACAGGATGACGCAGACTCCGATGGAGTCGCCCTCCTGCTGTGCATTGTTGGGACGGCCCGCACGCCCGGTCATCTGCAGGATGTCTGTGATAGGATAGTCAGCGTACTGCCTCTCCTTGCCCTCATAGTAGGAGGTGCCCATGATGACCACCAGGTGAGCACTCAGATTGTTCAAGCCCCAACACAAGCTGTGCGTAACGATGAGTATCCTGGCCGCTCCTGACTTGAAGAGTAGGTGCACGATCTTTCGGTCTTGTGCGGACATGCCCTCGTGGTATAAACCGATGCCCACCGAGAGGAAGTCCTTGGCCAGGCGGTTGCGCATGGGCTTGAGATAGGGGGTGATCTCCTCGTCCTCCACTTGCAGGAAGGACATGGGTTCTTCGGTGGAGGCGGCAAAGGTGCGAAGGTCTTTGGCCAGCAGAATAGCGTGCTTTCTGGAGGGTACAAAGATGATAGCTGGTTTGCCTTCCTCTCTAGTTGCCGACGATACAACTTCCATTCCATCTTCTTCGTCTTCTTCTGTTTGTCGTTTAGTTTTTCTTTGTTTAGCGTTGCCTCGACCAGCGTAACGAACAATGGCATGAAGAGTGGGCTTCATCATTGCCATGAGACGAGCTCCAAAGTGAGGGTGATCAAAGCCCGTCACGTGGATCTCCAACGGGATAGGTCTTGCCTGAGCGTCAAAGTTGAAGCAGGTCTGACCGGTGGCGCCGATCCACTCTCCAGCATCGCGGGCGTTGGCGAGGGAGGCGGAGAGAGCTAAAATGCGAATGCGATGACCGCCGCTGGAGCTCTCTGAAGAAGATATGTATCGCATGCGAGAGACGATGACTTCCAAGACGGGGCCGTTCTCTCCACCAATCAAGTGCAGCTCATCCACGATGAATAGGTCCACATTCCTCACGTTTTTTCTGACATTCCAACGACGGGAGAGCATATCCCACTTCTCTGGTGTACACAGGATAATCTCTCCGTGCTCCAAGAGAGCGAGGTCCGCGCTGGTCTCTCCGGTCAGCTCCACCACCTTTCGGCCCAATCGACGGCCGAACCGCTCCGACCAGTCCTCCATGCGCTCCGTCACGATGTCCTGCAATGGGGCCACATAGACGCATCTAACTTTGGGGCGTTGAGCCGCAGCAGCGTCGTTTAGCATCTTAAGGATGGCAAATTCAGCGCAGATGGTCTTGCCGCTGCTGGTAGGAGCGGCTAGAAGCACATTGTCGTCTTTTTGGTATAGAGCGGGGAAGGTTTGCGTTTGTACTTGGTTGAACTCCACAAGACCCATGGAGGTGTAGAGCTCCTCGTAGGCTGGATTCTCCAAAGCGGAGACTGGCAGGGCACGAAGGTCTAGCAACTCGGTAGGGGGAGGATACTTCTCTGGAAGGATGAGATGACGGAAGGAAACCGGGAGGAAGCTCTCGCTGCCCAACCACCGGTCGGAGATCACTCTGATGTAGTATTGAGGGGGTAAAGGATCGTAGAGTGGCACAGTGAACTTGAGGTAGTGCTCCTCCGCGGCAAACTTTTGCTTCAACAAAAAGTACTCATGATGGAGGATGCGCTCTCCATCCACGTCCTCTACCAGCACCCAAAAGCCCATAGCGGTGCCATGGTACTGCTCGTCCCACTCAAAGTCTGGACGAAGGGCCAAGTCCACAGAGACCAGGGAGCGAGTGATCGGTTGTACTGAGGCGGAGAGGTCCAAACGAGGGAACTTGTGGACGAGCTTGAAGATGGGCTTGCCTTGAGAAGGGTAGCGAATGAGCTCTCCAATCTCACGGGAGTTAAGGTCGTAGAGGCGATCAAAAGGAAAGTCCTTGCGTTCCAACTTCTTGATGATGACCTCCGCCGTGGCGTGGAACTGACGGAGCGGGGATTGAGAGGCCCACATGCGACGATCCACCATCTTGCAGACGGCTAGGCAACGTTCGGCCAGGTTAGCCCAACCTCGCTTTAACACAATCTCAAAGAGAGCTCGCATGAGACGGCCAGCGCTTTGTGTGACGTAGACCATGTCGCTGACCAGAGCAAAGCCTTCCAAACGAAGATTGGAGATGTAGGCTTGAAGAAGGACGTTAACTTTGGCAGCGGGGTCTTCGATACTCTCCTTGATGGGTATAGGAACGCGAGTAAGCAGTTTTTCCAGCTCCAGCTTTTCCTCTTCTCGCACGTTGATGTACTTGAACTCTTCTGAAAGAGAGAACAGGCGGAAGAGCTCTATGTCGCTCATGTTGGGTTTGAGATGTTCGTTGTAGGTGGCCATGCTGGAGTGGGAAACGTAAAAGTGACTGGCCACTCGTCCCAAGTCCAATACCTGGAAGGCGCCCGTCTTACGGTCGTAGCGAATAAGGTTTGCTTTGTCTAACATGGTCGCTGCCGAGTGGATGAGATCCGCTCTACGTTGCTCCAGAAACTTGTCATTCTCAAATTCCTCCCAGCTGATGCCATAGAGCGTTGGATTACGCATCATGCGCACGTAGAGATAGGTATAGCCCAACCACTCCACGGCATCCTTGGCGTTCTGAATGGAACCGAGGACGATCTCGGCATTGAGGTTGTCAGGAAGGTTGCGCAGGTACTGACTCTCGATAGGCAGCTGCTGGTTCAACAGGGAGAGATAGTACTGTAGCTCAGAGTGGGAAGTAATGACGATACCCTGACCTAAAGTGTCCATGCGCGGTCTTCCAGCTCTGCCCAGCATTTGCATCACGTCCAGCGGGCTAAGTTCCACCCAACGACCCTTTTCGGGGCTGTAGATCTGAGTGCCTTTAATGATGACGGTGCGGGCTGGCAAGTTGACTCCCCACGCCAATGTGGCCGTGGAGCAGAGCACCTGGATGTGACCATCAGCAAAGAGATCTTCCACCAGGTCCCTGTCTGCTCGAGCCATACCAGCATGATGGATGGCGAAGCCAAACGGAAGGAGCTCCTTGAGCTCCTTGTTCTTGGTGTTCTCGACTTCGGTTTGCAGGACCTCCCTGCTGGAAGCTTCCGTAAGGAAGTTGCCTATGGTGTCGTTCGCCATGGCCATGTCCTTCAAGGCTCGGGCCGTCTTGGCTGTTTCCTTGCGGGAATGGACAAAGATGAGGCACTGATGCTTGCCAGCGAGCTTCACGACTTTCTCGTAGCATATCTCGTTCATGATTTGGAAGCGTTTAAGGGCCTTGCGCTCGGTTACGCCAATGTACTGCTGCTCCAAGGGCACAGGTCTGTAGCGATTGTCAAAATAGAAGAGACCTGTGTCAGGGTCCACTCGCAGGAGTAAGGCAACGTCCTTGTAGTTAGGAAGAGTCGCGCTGAGTCCCACCAAGCGAATCATTTCTTGTGTAGTCTCGATCTGTCTGATGGTACGTGCGATGATGCTCTCCAGCACGGGGCCACGTTCGTCGTGCAGCAAGTGGATCTCATCGATGATGATCAAACGTACGAGTTGTGTATAAGTGCGGTCTCCGCTCTTGCGGGTGATGATATCCCATTTTTCGGGTGTGGTGATGATGAGTTGGGTCTCGTTGATTTGCTGTTTGGTGAGGTTTACATCTCCGCTGAGCTCCTTGACAGTGATGCCCAATGGCTGCAGCAGCGAAGAAAACTTGAGGACCATTTCGTGTACGAGGGACTTCATTGGGGCGATGTACACCATCTTGAAGTTCTCGAGGTTGACCGTCCCATCCTCGTTCATGTTCAGTCCTATCTCGTGAAACATGGTCAAGAGAGCGATGTTGGTCTTGCCAGCTCCAGTTGGAGCACAAATGAGCAGGTTGTCCGCCGTTTTGAGAGCTGCGTGATAGACTCGGCTTTGAATACGATTCAGGCCCTTAAACTCTTCATCATGCTCGAAGCAGCGTTGCACAAACTTGGGCAACTCTTCTTTGGGGACGAGGCGCTCGGAGGGGTCCATGTCCGGAGCCTTGAGAGCGGGCACGGAGACCTCTTCGAAGCCCTTGTGTTTGGTGCGGTAGGAGCCTTCAGGTAGACGACACTCAGTGTTGCTCATGAGATGGCTGCCAGCCTCGAAGACAAGAGACTCCAAATCCAACACTTTGGCTCCTTTGACTAGGGCACTGGCTTCCTCGTCGATGCTTCCTACTCCTTTTCCTGCTCGAAGGAGGTGGTCCGGGTCCTTCGCTTTTAGGGACCTGGCTTCCTGACGAATGGAGCGTTCGATTTCCTTGCTTCGATCTCCGCCGGCTGCACCCTCACCAGTGGTCCTCTTGAGAGCGGCAAGGATGGAGCGAAGGGTGCGAGATTCTTGCATCTCCTCCTCGATTCTTTGCCGCTCCTCCTCGTTCTTGGCACGAGCGAGACGAGTGCAGAAAACGATCTGCCAGCGGTTGCGCAGCAGCACTTTGATGAAGTCAAACTTCTCATAGTCCAAAAGCTGCACTAACCGATTTTCGCAACGACGGATATCAGCTTCCTTGTCGCTGAGGATGGTCAAGACCTCCTCCTCCATCTTCTGAGAGTTGAGCGCATCCTTGAAGAACTTACTGAGCTCTCGTTGCAGCCAGTAGGCGTCGATCTTTTTGGGGTCCACGACCAGAGGATCTTTTAGCCGCTTAGCGGCATCATCTTCCTCATCAGCGGCTGTGGACGTCATCGTCACCTCCTTTCCTCCAGAGGCGAGAGAGTCCATAGCTTCTGTGTCCTCTCCTTCCTCCTCTTCCTCGCTATCTTCGTCTCGCAAAATATCACCATAGTCCTCTTCCTCGCTTTCGCTCTCCTCAAAAACAACGCTGACGCCCAACTGCTCGTCTATGCTTCCTTCGCCTCGCGCCGAGGAGCTTCCTCCCTCCTCATCTTCATCGCCCTCTCCACCAGCTCCCACGTTCTCCATGAAGTCGTTTATGGGCCGCACAATGTCCACCAAGCCATCGTACTGCTCGTTGGTGAAGGGGACCAACAGCTCCTCCACTCTCCCCTTCTTCTCGGGGGCGCGCAGAGACTCGTCCTTCAGGATGATGAGCACCTCGGTGGCCGCATCCCTCAGGACGTCCTGCGGCTGGTCCCCGAGCGTGCGCTTGATGAAGGTGAGCAGCCGCTCGTAGGCCAGTTGGGTTTCTTTGGTTTTGGGTCGGTAGCCCTCAAAAATCTCTCCCTCCACCTCCAAAATGCCCTTTCTCTTCTTGTCACCCCGCTTTCCCGCCCGCATAAAGTCCTCCTCCTCCTCGTCCTCTCCTCCGCCGAGCGCCGCGCCGTGTTTCCGCTTGCCCTTCTTCTTGCTCAGCCGCTCCCTCAGTTCCTTGGGGATGCCCTCGTTGCGGGCTCTGTCTCCAAACTGTTGGGGCCTGATGCGGCCGGCCAGCGTCTCGGGTTCGCCGGTGGGCTCGTTGGTGGGGCGAGAGCCGCTGCGGTCCACGGTCAGCACCAGGTTGGAGTTTGATCTGTATTCATACTGTTGGAACTTGGCGTAGGCATCCGCCATGTTTTTTTTTTCTTCTGTGTTTGTTGTGTGGTTCTTGTTATTTGCTTGCTTTTTGCGCTCTCTCCTTTCTGTGAGGTTAAAAAAAATAATTTGAGGATCAGCGGAGGAAAAAAAAATCAATTGAAAAAGTTCACTTCTATTTTTTTAAAACGACTCGAACCTGATCTGGAGCGAAGTGAATCCAAAGAAACGACACAGACAAAGATCGTTCTTTCTCTCTTTCCTCACTCAGCTTGCTTGGTTCTTGTCGCCCCGCTTCCGTGCGCTCCCTTCAGTTCTTTCTTTGCCGACACAAATAAAAAAAAATTATCGAAAAAAGTTGGAGAAAAAGTTCCGTCGACACGAAGGAAAAAGTGCAGACAAAGCAATTTTTTGTGGACATTTTTTGTAGACATATGAGAAGTCTTCCCATAATTCCTTTTGAGGATCAAATCTGCCGTGATCCGATTGGCTGTTGATGTCGACGGAAATCAGATGGATCCCCAACGCGCCTTGGAAGATAGAAAATCACTCCGCGCTAAATTCCTCAAATTCCTCTTTTTTAGATTTTTCATTTTGTCGACTTTTCCTTTTTTTGTCCTTGTCCAGAAAGAAAAAAAAAAGAAGGGAAAAGAAGAAGAGAAAGAGAAAGAGAAAGAGAGGTTGAGGGGAAAGAAAGAATTAAGAGATAGAGAGAGAGAGCAAGCATGAGAAAGAATGCAAGTATGAAAGCCATTTACTAACATTTGTGACGACAAGGAAAAGGCAGAACTCGAACCTTTCCTGTTCATGTCTTTTGCTCTCTCTAGCTCACGGCAGCAACCACAATTTGCAACAGTGCATGGATGAAGACCAAGACCACGCTCATGTTGGGTTTTGTTGGAACGTGAGGAAAAACGTGGTTTCTGCTCTCCCTTCTGGTTGTGACAAAAATGGTGCTCACACACAAACACCTTCCTGTTGTTGTTGTTTTTTTTTTTTAAGGAAAAAACGGTAACAGAAAGAGTCGACAATTAAAAAACAAACACACGTCACCGGACGGAGGAAGCAACCGGCCGGTGACGTCACGTTAACCATTTAAAGGTATAATGACATCAGCGATGACGTGTGTTAGAAAATTCAGTACTCAGAGTGCTCTGTCTTCTATAAGTACCCTTTAAGATTTGGACGTTTTGTACGTGAGGCAGAGGTCCCGCCGAAGCTCAGCAAAAAATTAAAAACAATCGAAACGAATTGCGCGTACAAAGAAAAGAAGGGAAGAAGAAAAGATAGACACATGGCAGACCCGAAGATCGCCGGCCTGGTGAGCCGATTCGAGGGAGGCGGTGGAAGCACCACCACCACCTCATCCTCCTCTCCTGCAGCTGCCTACTCGGGACCCGTGGGAGGAGGGGAAGGAAGCGTGGACACTACCAGCATAAGCAAGGAGGACGCGGAGCGGACCATGCGGACGGTGATGAACCCCTGCCGACCCAGCCCTCGTTCCCCTCCTGCCTTTGTGGGGAACATCACCCCTGGGGGCGGCACCGTGACCTCCTCCCAGCCCACCCGAAAGATTCAGCCCGGCACGCACCCCTGGATCCACTCCAGCACAGGCGGCCACCCCACCCCTGGCAAGAAAGCCATCGTCCTCCCGCCGGAGGGCGCCTACGGCGGAGTTGGCCTGGTTTCCCCGAATCGCTCCCCCAACCTGCCGCGGGCCGGTGAATAAACAAACAGAAGCCCGAGAAGAAGAAGAACAACGAACAAAAAAAGAATAATAATTATAAGGGAGAAAGAAGAGAGAGAGAGCAAGAGAAAGAGAAAGACTCGGCTGGGTCGGTTGAAATGTAATTTTTTTTGTTGTGTGTGTGTTTATCGATAAGAAGAGCAACAAATGGTTTGTTTGTTGGTTCGTGGAGAATGTAATAACCTTTGACCACCCTCCATCCTGCTCTCTCTCCTCCTTCTCTCTCTTCTTCTCTCTCTTCTCCCTTCCGCTGCTTAAATCTCAGGACGACATGAAAATTGTCTGCAATAAAGACCCTCACCGCCCACACGAAAAAAAAATAAAATCAAATCACATCTTCACTCACTCTACGATGCACGCATCTCAGGGGACGAGCGCCGCGGCAGGCGGGGGCAATGCAAGCGCTTCAAGCAGCGGTCTTTTCACCGTGGACGGCAAGCCCATGGGCTTCTACGTCCCGCCCTCCACTTCTAAAGCAAAGATCGTTGGCCTTATCGAGGTTTGAATTAAAACGCCCCCTTTTTTTTCTTCCCCTATCGCCAAGGGCAAACCTCGATCCCTAACCTTAGATTTGATCCTAACTAACCCTTGTTCCTGACTAACCCTTACCCTCATTTAAACAAAAAAAAAAAAAAGAGCAATGGTGGCAGAGTGAATACCCGTTGGAACAACCATTTGATCACGCTGGTGGACCCGGGCACTACGGATCTTTCCCGCCTGAGCTCCAGGCCGAACATTAGGGTCTTTTCCTTGGCTTATGTGCTCGACAGCGTGCAAGCCGGCCAACTTCAGGTTTGCTCCTCTTTTCTGTTGGGGATTTATTTTTGTGTCTTTTGTTCTCTCCCTCTCTCTCTCTCTCTCTCTCTCTCTCTCTCTCTCTCTCTCTTCATGTTCATCTTCTGATTTTTTTTGTTGGATTTTTTTTGGTTCATATAGGATTTGCAACGTTATGCCTTGCGTCCCCCACAAACGCCTTTCTCCCCCACGAGAGTGGCCTACACCGCCGAGGAGGACCAAAAGATCCTGGAATACGTGCGGACGCGTTCTCCCATCGCCATCAAGGGTAAGCTATTCTGGCAAGAGCTTGAAGCTTCTGGGGTGCTACTTTCATTCCTTCCCTATTCTCCCTCTGTCTTTCTATCTCTCTGCTTACTTCGTTTCTTGCATCAGATCCTTCCTGGCAGAACCTGGCAATCCCTACGTGACCACTATCTTAAAAAGCTGCAGCCCTACCGTGACGATCCCTTATCTCAAGAGGCCTTTGGAGGGGCAGGAGGCGAAGAAGATGAAACTTTCTCCCTCTTTCCTCTCTCGCAGCCTCCGCAAACGCAAGCGAGCACTCCAACTGCCACCACACCTCTTCATCCTCGTCAACAACCGTCGACGATGACGCCCATGCTATTTGCTTTTTCATCTTCTACGACATCGAACACTCCAACTTCATCGCAGGCATCGTCAAGCCAGCCTTATCTCTCAGTGCCTGTTTCTCCTTCGCTTCACACACAACCACCAGAGCTCGACGAGGAGGAGGATGAAGGCCCTTCCCCCTTCTCATCTTCTGGTAATATGGTTACTTCCGCTTCTTCTACGACTACGATCGCCTCGAAAGCAGCTCATCTTCTTCATCACCACCACGTTCATTCACTTGTAGGAAGGGGAGGAGGTGCAGCAGGAGGAGCTTTCCCCCCTCTCTTGGCCGAAGTAGCTCCTCACGCTTTGTTTGATGAGGGAGGCGAAGAATTGGCCTCTGGTACCGTTATTCAAAACATCCTCTCTTCTTCTTCCACTTCTTCAGGAACTATAGAAGGATTAGCAGCACCAGGAGCAAGAGAAGGAGCAGAAGGAACCGAAGAAAGAGGAAAGAAGCAAAGAAGAACAAGAAAGAGAAAGCAAATAGATTTAACCGGTGCAGAACAAGACGGCACAACAACGACAACAACGGACAAACAAACAACAAAGAAACAAAAAAGAAGAAGGAGCAGCCGTCGTCGACTCGACTTTGCCGACGTGGAAGGAAGGAAGTGGTTGCTCTCCTCTTTGGAGCTGCTCAAACGAAAAGATGCCGGAGAACTTAAAGCTAAAGATTTGCTCCGCCTCTCAGAGGGAGAGCAGAGCGCGCTGGAGGTGCTGAGGCTGATGAGGCAGACCAAAAAGCCCTTCAAGGTGGTACTGCACGCTTTGATCTCGCACAATGGCCATGTGAATCATGCTAGGAGATATCTCCTTCATCCTGCTGGTTTGTTTTCTTTTTTGTTCTCTCCCCCTCTCCCCTCTCTCCTCTTTCTCTCTTCTCTTCATCGCTCTCTCTCTCTCTCTCTCTCTCTCTCTCTCTTCTCTCTTCTCTTCTCTTCTCTTTCTCTTCATCGTTCTCCTCTCCTCTCCTCTCACACGAACAAATTGGAACAAACACAAAACAGCAAAGTCGTTGGCCAAGCCATGGACGCCGCTGGAGGATGATGCGGTGAGGGGCCACAACCGCGGCCTCATGGAGGAGCTCATGAACACTCGCGGCATGGCCGCCCTGGCCACCCGCTACGACTACCTGCACGGCTTGGAGAGCACCGCTTGACGACGATTGGTTTTGTTTCTTAATTTTAGCCAATCGGATATTTTTGTAGACAATATATTTCTATATTTTGAATTTTTCAACAATATGTTTCGATTATTTGTAATTATTCTGAAAAAAATGCCCTCAAAATTAAAAAAAAATAAAGAAAGAAAGATGGAGAAAGAAGTGGCAGACAAAGGAGAAGGAACGTTTGAGGACCAAAGGCTTGACCTGAATGAAGGAGAGGAGGAAGCAGGTGCTTCTTCTTCATCATCATCTCTCTCGTTGGAGGAGCGCTACACAGTCAAATTGGGCGAAAAGGCGGTCATCTATGACGTTCGAATCAACGACACCAAAACGTTGAAACTGGCTGCTTCTTCTCCTTCTGATGCAAAAGAAGCCAACCAAGTTTTCACTGTGAGTCTTCTTCTTCGTTCTCCACCCTTTTTTGTTTTCCAACTAAATGTTTTTTTTTCAAAGTTATATAATATAGAACTTTATTCGGTCACTTCCGCCCAGCCACAAATCGTTCGCAAACGATTCAGCGACTTTATCACGTTTCACAAAATGGTTTCTTGTCGTTTCTTTCTTGTCGTTTCTCTGTCTCTTGGTCTCTTCTTCTCTGTCTCTGTCTCTGTCT
Organism: Balamuthia mandrillaris; assembly: GCA_031835245.1. Lineage (NCBI taxonomy): Eukaryota > Discosea > Longamoebia > Balamuthiidae > Balamuthia > Balamuthia mandrillaris. The sequence continues at coordinate 55,082 of JAVKOQ010000263.1, forward strand.
CTGTCTCTGTCTCTCTGTCACTCTGTCTTTCTGTTACTCTGCCTCTCTCTCCCTCTGTCTTTCTGTTACTATGTCTCTCTCTCTCCCTCTGTCTCTGTCTCTGTCTCTGTCTCTGTCTCTGTCTCTGTCTCTCTGTCTCTCTGTCTCTCTGTCTCTCTGTCTCTCTGTCTCTCTGTCTCTCTGTCTTTCTGTCTCTCTGTCTCTCTGTCTTTCTGTTACTCTGCCTCTCTCTCTCTCTCTCTCTCTCTCTCTCTCTCTCTCTCTCTCTCCCTCTCTCTCTCCCTCTCTCTCCCTCTCTCTCTCCCTCTGTCTTTCTGTTACTCTCTCTCTCTCTCTCTCTCCTCTGTCTCTCTCCGTCTGTCTCTGTCTCTGTCTCTGTCTCTCTCTGTCTCTGTCTCTGTCTCTGTCTCTGTCTCTGTCTCTGTCTCTGTCTCTGTCTCTGTCTCTCTGTCTTTCTGTTTCTCTGCCTCTCTCTCTCTCTCTCTCTCCCTCTCTCTCCCTCTCTCTCTCTCCCTCTGTCTTTCTGTTACTCTCTCTCTCCCTCTGTCTTTCTGTTACTCTCTCTCTCTCTCTCTCTCTCTCTCTCTCTCTCATCTAACAACAGTCACCATACTAAACAACACAAAAAACAGCTACAAAAGAAGTTTGCAAAAAACAGGTTACCTCTTCTTCCTTCCAAAGCGATCTTTCGCAACTCTTTAGAGCCGCAGCTGATCTCTTCGAGGAAGGATCAACTCGAAAAGTATCTCCGCGAGTTGCTTTGTCTCAAAACAACGGAAGAAGAGGAAGAGGAGGCAGAAGAAGTATTAAAAGAAACAAAAGAGAGAGAGGCGAAAGAAATAGAGAAGGAGAAAGAGAAGGAGAAAGAGAGTGAAGGCGAGGAGAAAGTAGAAAGCGAAGAAGAGAAACAGGAGAAGAGAAGAAAGAGCGAAAAGAACGTAACGTTTAGGCGATTTATGACGAGACTGTTCTTCAACTTGTTCGACTTGAACGAGCGCGTAGCTCTCATCGTCGACGCGGAGGGAACGAGAGGATGCTTCGAAGTGGCCTCCATGTTTACTCGTCTTGGTGCTCACGTCTTCATTGGTACCTTTTCTTTTCATTTATTCCACTTTCTTTTGTTGCTTTTGTTTATGTCATCGTACTTTTTTTCTAGGTTGTTCTTCAGATGAGGAGGGTGCATTGCTTGTTGAACGCATTCGTAAAGGTTAGAATAAACCAAGGTGATATGCTTGAGAAACCTTTGGTAACCAATATGTTGCATTTTTTTTTCACAACAGAAACAGCACAGAAAAGAGTGGAGTATATGCGCCTTGATCTGGCTTCCTTGTCCTCTGTCGAGCAGTTTGCTCAGGACTTTTTAGCAAAGAACTTGCCTCTGCACTACCTCGTCAACATACCTGCGCCTTCTTCATCTTCCGATTCCGAGTTTAAGGGCTTCCTTGGGTATGCCTCCTTTTCCTCCTTGCTGCTTCATTCTGCATTCTTCATTCTTCGTTCTTTTTTCCTTCCGCCTTCTTCCTTCTACCTCTCTGCCTCACACTGCTTTTTTGTTTTAAGCTATCTCACTCCAATCACTGTTTCAACTACAGAACGTCCCTTCTCACTCGCCTCTTACAAGAGAGACTCGAACAGAGCGCGCCTAGCCGTGTGGTCAATATTTGCCCAAAGGCTGTGCGACTGCTATCCAGCTCTCGCTCTGACCTTCTTGCCACTGCTTCCGCTTTAGACAGAGGCAACAACTTAATGCCCAGAGCTGGGGAAGGTACGTAATGCCCTTGATTTCTTTCTCCTCTCCAGAGCAAGAGAGAAGAAAGAAGCAAGGAAGAAAGCAGGACAAAGTTTGGTACTTACGAAACGGTTGTTGAATAGCAGAGTTGCAGAAAACGAACAAAATGGCGTCACTGATGCTCAGTTATGAGCTTGGCCGTCGCTTGCGAGGAACCGGTGTCGTAGCCCATTCTCTTGGCCTTTCTCCTCTTTTCCTTGCCTGTACGTTCTCTCTCTCTCACATTCCGGCCTCACAAGTTTATCTTTGTTTTAACTTGATCTCTGTCTGTTTCTCCTGCTTGATAAACAGGTGACAAAGCGAACAGCGTCAAAGCGAATGCGTTCATGAAACAGCCATTAGTCAAATGGATGACAGCAGGAAGAGAACAACACAAAGTAACGCTGATGGAAGACACTTGCTCTCTCTTCTATTGCTTACTATCACGCGAAACCGGGTCACAAACGGGGTTCTACTGGGAAGATTGTTTGCCGGTAGCTTCCGATCCGCTCTCGCTCGCTCTCTTTGCTTCGCCCTCTTCCTCCGAGGACGATCCGCTTTCTTTGTTGTGGAGAAACTGCGAGGCTTCAACCTCTCAAAGATAACTTTGTGTGTTTTTTCTTTAGTTTAAAGAAAAGAAGGAGCATCATAAAGAGCTTTTCTATCTTGGTTGACGGGCCGAGGTTGAGCTGTTCCTTCCGCATCATCCTCATCCGATGAGCCAAAGTCATCATCTTTCGAGGAAGTAGAATCCGATTCTTCATCCGATGATTCACTTGTACTGCTATCTAGACTCCACTGTTTCATTTGTTCTGCTTCTTTTTTCTTTTCTGCTGCTTCTTCTTTTGGTTTGGACTCGAGAGGAGAAGGAGATGCAGCAGGAGCGTTATTCGTGTTGTTGAGCCGAAGCGGAGTCGTTGCTGCTGATGCGGGTGTTGATTTTGTTTCTTCGTAAAGAGCTGGACTTGCGCTTGTATCGGAGTAAAGAGCGATGCGTCCAGTATCTACCATTCCTGGGATTATGTCCTCTCCATCTTCGTCATCTCCTTTTTTTTTCTCTTCTGCGTCTGATGACGAGGACGAAGAAAGAGAAGAAGCAGGTGATGAATCAGAGGAATGCTTTTCATCGTCATCGAGACGCTGCTTGTTGCTTCCTCGAATAGCTTTGCGAATGTCCAAAGACTTTCTTACCGGCACTTTCTTTTCTTCTTCATCCGTTCTTTTCTTCTTATCCTTTTTCTTCTTTTTCTTCTTTGCATCCTCTTTTCGCATTCTTCTGACTGCATCTCTCTCAGCTTGTTGCTTCAGAAACTCGAGCGTGGGTATCACCTCCTCCAATGTTCGCTCCAACTTTGACAACCGAGCGCTCATCGACTGTACTCGACTTTCGGAGGATTTAACTTGAGAAGTAACCACATCTAAACTCGTTTTAAACTTGTTCAACTCTTTCTCTCGTTTGTAGTTGTCAGTGTGAGAAGATGCACCGTGAAGACGCGAGGCAAGTAATGAAGAGGATGAAGACGAGGACGCAGAGATGAGGCTCTCTACTCTGCTTACAAGACGCATCGTTCGTTCTTCCTCCTCTTCCTCCTTATCTTTGTCTTGTTGGTAACGTAATGCTCGTTGATGAGGTATCCATGCTAGGTTTGCTGGTTTCTCTTTCAGCTGTATGAAATGGTTTGTTAAAAGAAGAGGAAAAGAGAAAAAGAAAAGAGAAACGAAAAACAAGAAAAAAAAAAAGCAAGAATAGAAAGCAAAAAAGATAAAGAGAACAAGGAAAAGAAGGAGAAAGAGACAAAAAATACCATATCAGTAACGAACTGCTCTGGTCCAGTGTACTCCGTCTCTGGCTTTAACTTGAGGTGCATCATGAAGTAAATATAAGACCACATGTTATGATCCAACGTGATGTGCTTGTCAAAGCCTTCCTTCGTGTGTCGGTCCAAAGTGCTGCGGTCCAAGTTACATATGAAGCACCGCATCGCGATGTCCTCTTCGGTTTCCTTCACGTGAGCTCGAAGTTCTCCGAACGTGTCGATGATGATACCGAAAATGATGTTGAGGAGGATGACGATCACCAAGAAGAAGAAGGATGAGTCATAGATGTAACGCCATACCGTTCCTGACTCGGACCATGATGGTGGCTTCATCACGTCTCCTACTCCTCCTCCTCTTAATCTGTTTTTGTTTGCGTAGCTTAGAAAGATACGACCAGAGAGAGAGAGAAAGAGAGAGAGAGAGACAGAGAGAGACAGAGAGAAAGAGAAACAATGAGAAGAAAGAATGCGAACAACGAACCCGAAGTGAACAACGTTGACAAAACACATGAGCATTGTATCGCAAATAGGAACTTCGGAATCATCATCGCCCAAAGTGAACTCATCGCGGAAGAACAAGAAACCGACGATGGAGTATATGTACACCACGACCACTCCCAGCACAGCCTTTAGTTTGTATTTTACGTTAGTAGAAAGAAGACAAAGGAGATAAAGAGAATAAAACCAAACCGTAAGAATAATGGACTTGCCATTCAAAGTGACCGACTTCAATACATACTTGAGCAACTTGCTCCTTGCTATCACGTCCAACAAATGAAAGGCAAAGAAGAAGCGGGAGACAACCACTCCCAAAATGGCCAACAACAAATACAACGACCTAAAGAACATGGCCTTGTCCCCTAGAATAAAGTAAAGCGTCAGAAAGACGCTGCGAAGGAGCTGGCCAAAGTCCTCTTCCATCTGTTGGAACCACGGCCAACGGGAGAGAGTGCGTTCGTAGAGGAGAGGAGCCAGCCTTCTCCATGCTCCTCGCCATAACACCGTCAGCCCTCTTTTCTTCTCGAGATGTTTCGGCTCTGTCCCTCTTCCTGCTCTTCCATCCCTTTCCTTGTCTCTGTCTCGCTCTCTTCTTCTAAGCATTTGCTGTTGTTGCATGGAAGCAGAGGACACCATGTTGATGGCTTCTTGCTCTTCCAGATATTTCTTCCATCCTTTGTAGATGCTGAGAAGACCATGATGCTGAAACAATGCCAACAAACAAAGCGCAGAACACCCGATATGAGCTAACCCCATCCATACCAACAAAAAGCTTATCAAACCACTATAAGTCGTCGTTTGTGTTGCTATAGATGTTGTCGCTGTGGAATGGATGATGTTTTGGTGATGATGTTCATGCTGGTGTTCTGGTTCAGTTGCGACGACGTAATTGTAGAGTAAAAGAGCGTTGATGAGGAAAGCGAGCAGGAAGGAGACGTCTTTGAGGAGGTTCTCCCAACGAGCAAAGAAGCCAGCCAAAGGGATCTTGGAGAGGTGGTCCCGATGTTCCATTTCCTGCATGAGGAAGTCGCTCTGCTCGAAGAACTCCTCTATCTTGCTGCTGTGGTTGTCCCGTTTGACGTTCCACATGAGCTCCTCCTGAGTGTCGCTGCTGAGAGCGTTGCAGATGTTTGGCTTTTGGAAGTAGACTCGCTCCAAGTGGTTCTCGCGAACGATCTCGATGCTGCGTGTGCCTTTGCTCAGTTGGTTTAACCCTACCAAGTCTGATATCAACTCTGGCAGCTATAATGGTTTTGTTTTTGTTAACAAATGTTTGCAGTTTAAAGGCAGCGCAAAAAAGAAATGAGGAACTAGAAGAGAGGAGGTTTACCCTTTTAACGTTTGTCTTATCGTAGTCAGCCAAAGTGCAAAGCACAAAAAAGTACAGAAAAGCTCGTTGCAACTTTTCTTCCTCATCCTCCTCTGCTTCTTCCTGTTCCTCCTCCGATGATCTATTTAGTTCATTTTCTCCTTCTGCTCCACCTTCTTCTCCTCTTTCTCTTCTTCGCTCGTCTCCTGCTGATTCATGAAACAGCTCTTCATGAAGCAGTTCTTCTTCCTCATAAACACTCAACATTCCTCCATGGCGGGTGTATTTGATAAGCAACGCTTTGTAGGCGAGCACGCATTCTTGCATAGAGTCAAGCCACCCACTATAACTCTTCAACATTCTCATCACTCTTTCTCCCAAAAAGCTCAGCTGCTCTTTCCACCATTCCTGCTTTTGATGTTGCTCTACTTCTGTCTCTTCCACCTCTTTTGTATATCTTTCTTCTTTCTCCTGTTTTATCTCTTCTTTACCGTCTACTTTTTGTTCTAATGTTGATGTTGCTGCGGTTGGGCCTTCGGATAAACTTCTTCCACGTGTGCTTGTTATCATTGATGATGAAGATGCCGTCAAGATGCTTCGTGGTGGTAAAGAGCTTTCGCTGCGCTTACGATCCAAAGGACGAGTGCATGTGTCTCTTGTGAACGTGGTTTCAGCGGGTTCTTGGGGTTCTGGTTCTAGTTCAACATCTTGTGCTTCGTAGTCATCTTCATCTACATCTTTTGTTTCTGGTTGTTTGAGTTCTTCCAAAAATAAATTATCCAGATTTCGTTTCTGTTGTTGCGCAAGGAAAAGCATGCATGAAAAGACGTCAGACAAGAAGAAGCAGCAAGAAAGAAAGAAAGGAAGGCGAGAGAGAGAGAGAGAGAGAACAAAGAAAGAACGGGTAAAATAAAACAAATCCAACAAACCATCGTCTTGAAGTTGAGCGTAAGCAACATCTGTCTGGGTATATAGGCCGTGTGCACGCCCTCTAACAAGCTCAACAACGTGATTAGACATTCCGTGTGCAACTGTGCCACGTCCTGCCTCCTACACAGCGGATACTTATTCGTGAGTATCCAGTTTACGCTTTCACAGAGCTTGGTCCTTATCAGGGCCTTCTGGTTGCCCTCACAAGGACCCTGGCAGTACTCCGTCAACGTCCTGAAGACCTGAATGGCAATGTCGATGTTGGTGGCGTCGATCTCTCTCTCCAAGTCTTCCAGGTAGGAAGCGGTGGCACAGACGAGGTCGTGGCTGTCCTCGCTGTCGGTTTGGTGGCGGAGATAGTCCTGAAGCTTTTTGTTATGGCCCTCGCAAAGGAGCTGCAGGAAGCGAAGCACCTCCCACATGAAACCACATTCAGAAAAGTGACCATCTTCGCTTGATTTTAAATATGACAATAGCTCCCAGTTTATATGACTACCATGGTGTAACTTGTGAATAAGAAGTTGGAACAAATAAAGAAACGATAAGAAAGAAACTAACTTGTTGTCAGCATCAAGGATGGCAGCTTCAGGGTCAGAAATGGAGGAACGCATGGCGCGTTTCTTTTCGAGCAAGCTCTGGTAGAAGTTTTGCTTTTCTTTGATCTCGCTGACGCCTGTTCTAGAAATACGTGTCTTTAACTGCAAAAAGAAGCCCTCGTCCGCTTTTTTCTTTGTGAATGTATCATAAATTGTGTTCTTTTTTTGTTTATGTGTTTGTCAGTATCGAAATATTACTAGAGGGAGAGAAAGAGAAAGAGAGAAAGAGAGACAGAGAGAAAGCGAAGGAGAGAGAGTAATGAGAAATGAGAATAGAGAGAAGAGAAAACAGTGAAAAGAGAAGAGAAAAGTGGGAAGAATAACAGAAGAGAGTACCTGAACATTCTTATTACCACCGTGCAACAAAGCAATGCCAACTTTGAGAGCTTCTAGCACGATCTGGTCGGTGGTGCTTTTGCTGATAAGGTGAAGGATTAAGCCGGTGGCTCCCAATGCACTTAGCCTATTTTGCATCTGCACAAACTCTCGCTTGGTTTTGCCTTTGCTATCCAGCAGAATGCCAAAGCTGTGCAGTGTTACACTTATTAGCTGCTGATATACATTACCGTCCAAAGTGCTTTTCGTTTGTTCGTTGGTTTGTATAATGGTTAGCGAAAAAAATAAATAAATAAAAAAAGAACAGAGAGAGAGAAGAAACTATGGAAACAAACGTACTATAACAACTGAATGAGTTGTGGCACAAACGGCGTCTTCTTCATGATTTGAATGCGAAGGATCTTGGCAAAATCTTTCAGCTCCTCCTCCGCGCTAAAGTGCTTTCTAAAGTAGGATGCAAACTTTTGGAGGCCTTGCACTACTTGCAAGTCTCGAGAGATGACAAGGCCACCTCCATTATTTCCATCAGCACTCCGAGATGCAGTTGAAATGAAACTTCCTAGCGAAGAAAAAGAGGCAGAAGGAGAAGCGGAAGAAGTAAAAGAAAAGGAAGATAAAGACGAGTGACGAGAACGAGGAGACATTCTGATGGAACCAGAAATGGAGTGGTCGCCTTGGTGTAAAGTTTTTGTGACTTCTTCTCCCTCTTTGCAGTCTAAGTACTTCTCCATCTGCCGTAAACAGAAAAAATATTAAAAGAGCTAAGAGAGAGAGAGAGAGAGAGAGAGAGAGAGAGAGGAGATGCATACAGCATTCGAAATCGAATGAGTGCCGGTGACGCCAATTTTGGAGATAGCTTGGATGGCATGTGCCATAGCGACGTGTTGCTGGTAGAAAATTTCTTCATGGTCGAGGTTGCATAGGTTCACCAAGGCATCCAACAGCGAAGCTGAAACTTTCTTATGCATACTACAGTTCAAGAACGAGACGAAGCAGAAAAAGTGAGAAAGAATAAGATAGGATATAAGAGAAGAACAAAAAGAGACTTACGAAGAGGCCAAGTGCTTGACGGCATTAAAATAATGAGAATAGAAGGCAGTGAGGAAGGGCACAACGCTTTCAAAGACGTAGTTGATCCTCTCCGCTTTTTCCTGCTCCATCTCTTCCTTCTTCTGCTTTTCTTTCAGCTCTTGCTCTTGTTGTTTCTGCTTCTCTTTGAGCAGATGCAAGGCATCCACTTTTTGTTGGGTCCGAACTGAAGTCGCTGGTGTTGACAAGGGGCTCAAGCGTACTTGTTGTTTAGTTTGCTCTTTCGTCTTGGCTTCTTTTTCTTCTTCTTCATCCGTATCTTCTCCGAAAGAGTCTTCTGAGCTTTCATCCTCTTCTTCAGTGCTTGAAGAAAGACTTGTATCATCATCGTCGTCGCTTTCTTTATCTTTATCTTTTTCTTTTGCCTTTTCTTTCTTCTGTTTTCGTTTCTCTTCTTCCGATTTTGAGGCAGAAGAAGTAGAAAGCAAAAGGTATAGCTGCTCAATCTCTCCTCTAAAGTGATCATCCAGCGCATCCCAAACGGCATCATCCAGCTCTGCTCCAACACTTCGTTCCGTCAAGAAGTAAACCTCCTCCAAGAACTTGAGCCATGCCGTTTTGACGCCACGAAGGTTCAGCGGATCGTTCAGCTGGGAGGCGATTTGTTCCAACGAGCAAAGGTCTTGGCACTTCACTTCTGTCATGTAGATCTTGCCAACGCAACAATTGGCAAGCAATTCCACTTGTTTCATGTGAAACATTAAACGACTTTTAGATTTACCTAAGTCAGTTTCTTTTAAGTGTTCTCGTTTCCTGATGAGCTCTTTCCTGCAACGCAAACACAAAAGAAAAATGGGTGAATGAAAGAAGAAGAAAGAAGAAAGAAGAAGAAAGAAGAACGAAGAAAGAAGAATGAAGAAAGAAGAAGAAGAAGAGCAAGAAGAACAAGAACAAGAAGAAGCAGAGGAAAGAAGAGAAGCGAACCTTTCTTGGGCTCCTTCTGGATCGGTGAAGAGAAGGAGTGTTTCATCGGGCTTTTCCAAAAGCAGCTTGAGAATAAGCGCTTGGTTGCGTTTAAGATAAGGCCTTCCATTCGCTGTTATCAACGTCTATTGTATTCACAAAAATAATACATCAGAAATGAGAAGAAACAGAAAAAAGAAGAAGAAGAAGAAGAAGAAGAACAAGAAGAAGAAGAACAAGAAGAACAAGAACAAGCGGTAGTAATAGTGGTAGAAGAAGAAGAAGAAGAAGAAGAACAAGAACAAGAACGAAGAATAACAACAACCAACAGCAACAAGAAAGAGAAACGTACATCAAGAATTTGAACAAAGGAATAATACAAAGAACCGTCAGCGATAGCATTCACAATGCCACGAACTTGGTTTTCGGATACTTGAGAGCATAAAGGCCTATTGTTGCGGAATATCTCTGTGATGAGCTCGGCCGCTTCCATAGCTAAACAACCATCGTCCGCTCCTTGACCCAATAGGAACAGGAACAAATCCAAATACTTGAACAGAATGGCTTGATTCTCTGCGTTGTCTTTACAAAACTGTGTTTCAAGTAACCTTTATAGAGAGAAAAGAAAGAGACGTGCGAAGAGATAACGAAAAAGAGAAGAGAAAAGAGCACACTATATAAAGAAGAGAGAACGAACCATGGTTAAAAACTGGAGCGCGCTGCTATGAAGCAACTCGGAACGTTGCGGGGCTGCTGTCAACGAACTCATGGAAGGAGTCTTCTGGAAGAGGCGTGTATTGAGGAGAGAGATAGTGGCGCTGCTCTGTGCGAGTCTTCGCGAGAGTGACTGAATGCGAAGACCGTTGCCATGTTTGAAAGGAAGAGAAAGAACTTCGATGGCAACCAGATGAGCATCCAAGTTTTTCATTATTCTTTGGTTCTGGTAATGCATGTAGTTATCTATCCAGTTTCATTGTTGGAAATAGTTAAAAACTACAGAAAAAGAAAAAGAAAAGAAAAAGAAAAGAAAAAGAACAAGAGGAGGGCTCAAAACAAAAGAAAAATGAACAGATTCATACATTTTTGACTGCCGCAATGCTCCATGAACGTTTTGAAAATCTCACACGTGCGGTGCACGGCGGTGTCGTTCCTGATGGCAGCTGATTCTTTGCGCGGTTGGCAAAGCCTTGTTAAGCCGTCTTGCTGCAAACTGTTTTCCCCGTTAGTTCCGTCTGTCAAGTCCAGCAACTCGCGGATCTCCTCAATTTGGGCTTGTACGGCTTGGTACATGTTTACGCTTTTAGGCGTTACCAATATCTGAACTTTGTCTAAAGCCTCTTGCAGTCGTGCTATTTGACTGTAACAGCAGAATACATATTAGTTTCAAAAGAAGGAAGAAGAGAGAAGAAAGAAGAAAGGAATGAGCATGTAATCTAACCTAAAGTGGGAGATAAGCAGATGTGCAGCTTGCGTTTTTAAAGAAGGATAATCGCAAAGCACCAAATCCAACAAGATGTCAACCATGCTGTCCGTGCCAGTAATGCTCACCACAGAGAACTCATCGCAACAAGCTTTGAGCGATTGTAACAAACGATGATGCGTGGAAGCGAGAACGTTTGGGTTCCATCCCACTAACTTGTTTTTCTTCTCGACTTGTGTCTTGAAGACTTCCAATAAAAGGGTCAAACGATGATCCCTTCGGAGTTCGTGGAACTGTTGAAGGATGAGGCCAATGTTGAGCTTCGCTTTCATAATCCAAATGGTCATTGCCGTTTGCTCGTAACGTGGGTGATTCTCGTCTGTGTAAAGAATATGTGGAGCATGAAAGGGGAGGAGTGGACGAAGGGAAAAAAAAAGCATAGGTGATAATAAAAATAGAAAAAAAAAACAAACAGAGAAGACAGCATAAGAGAAGAACAAAAGAGAAACGTGAGAAAAAAAGGATAGAGAAACAACAGAGAAAGAATTGTACCATCAATATCAGTCCGGGTGTCTAGTAGTTCGAGCAGAGGCGGCAGCAAAGCAGGAAGTCTGGTCGGCTGCAAACAAAAGCCAAAGGTTATCATCTGTCGCAGCAGAGTCAACACCGCCAAAGTGAACTTGTTCTTGTACTTGTTCGTGACAATTTGAACTTTCTCGTTGACTACATAGTCCCAAATAAATTTCCAGAGTTCTTGTAAGGACTCGTTTTCTTGCAATAAGTCCATTTCGTCGATGCTTGTGGTTGCAGAGGTTTTTCCTTGTTGTTCATGTTCGTGTTCGTTGCTTTGTCGAAGAGGAGATGGCCATCCAGAATTGCTGCCACCACGCATAAGACGACTGCGACTGCTTGCCCTCAGTACAAGTTTTGGACGTTGTCTCAAGTCTGTCCATATCTTTTGAAAAAAAAAAGATTCAGCGATGAGAGAGAGAGAGAGAGAGAGAGAGGGAGAGAATGTGTACTCGAGTGTAGTGCATGAGGGTGATAGGTCGGAAGGGATCAACGTTGATGTAAAGATTGTCCATCAATCTACAAAAGGAGGCTCTAAGCTTTTCTCCAGCACCTTCCGGCAGATGTGGGTTCTTTATGCAATGAAGAACAAGCTCGTAAGTCATCACATTCCTGAGATAGTTTATGGCCGTTATGTTGCGTCCCTTATAGTGGTGCCAAGTCAGTAAAAGAAGAACAATAACGAAATTGAAAAGAAAGACCTACCAAACACAGGTTCGAAAAGAGCTTTATGGTGCCGATGTAAAACGCGCGTTGCTCATCATCAGCATCACGAATGAAATCGACAAGTCGATGCTTCGTTCCATCCAGTAATTCAACCATGCAATACTGTTCTCCATCGATTTGCACAAACTGCAATAGAAATGTTTTCAAAAATGAGAAACAACAGCACAGAAACCTAAAGGACAAAGGAGCCGAAATGAAAAGAATGAGAGACCTCAGTTGTAATCAAGGTGTCAGCCCAATTCAACTTGTGTTCCAACAATTTCTCACAAATGAAACGTTGATTCTTTTCAAGTCCTTCGTGATTGCAACGACAAAGAATGGATAAGAACTTTATGTAACTGTTAGAACACAAAACATAGAAAGGCGGATTAGCAGACATGAGGCAGCAACAAAATAAAAAAAGAACACACACACACAAAAGGAAGTGGTATACTTTGATTTTTGGGAAGTAGAAGGATTCTTGAGTCGCATTATGAAAAAGTAAATCTGTTCTTCACTTATATTCTCAAGCAATACTCTGTTATTCTTGAATAGTTCCATCAATGTATCTGTTGCTTGTGGAAAGTTTATCTGCATGAAATATTAAGTTATTTTTCAAAAAAAAACCAAATGAAGTAGTAGAAGATGAGGAGAGAGCAAAGAGGAGCAGAAAAGCAGAGAATCAGAGAGAAGAAACAAACGGTCTTTTGAAAGAACTCGACGTATATAGAAAGAGCTGATCGGTTGCGGCGATTTTTCTTCATAACCTGTTTGAGAAGTTTGAAGGAATGTGCAATGATAGTGAAAGCAGTGTAATGCTCCGGTTTGTTAATGTCTGCAAGACAAAGGCCGACGTTGCCCATGCCAGCGCTAAGCTTCAACCTTCCTTTGCCCCCTTTGTTGTTGGTCTTCTTCCATCGAATCATTTGTTGCAGTAGATCCATCAACACTGTTAACAGCTTTAAAAGGTTTAAGTTATTCGTGTGTCAAAGGAAGAAGAAGGAGGAGCACGGTACGTTTTGTTCTCTAAGAAGATTTTGTCTACTAGGAATGGGAATGCCCTCTCTCTTCAAGGGATCCTTTTCATCATGGATGGTGCATGATAGGATTAAATGAGAGAGGGTATGAATCATTTGCTTGGCTGCCATCACCAACACATTTTTGGAGGTCTTCAACATGGTTTCACGTATATTTAAAGTACCCACTTGCTTAAGCTGTTGAAGGTATGCGACCAGATAAAGTTCAGCACATGAACACATAGGAGAGAGGCAAAAGAGAAGAAAGAAACTAAGAAACTAACTTTTGCAGTATAGTCCCTAATAACGCTGATTTGTCCGACCACTTGAAGCAAGTCCGATAATTCCTCTTTACTAACTGAAATAATGCCAAACGCGTCTTGATCGTGCAGTTGACGATGGCCAATAAGCTGATTGAAGAAGTTATTGATTTACTGCTTTGCTCTGATGTTGTTGAAAGTAGAAGTCAAAGAAGTAGAAAAGAAACCTTGATACGTCCAGGAGTGAGCACATGCTCAACGCTTGGCTTCCTTGTGACAGGCTTCTTGTTTTGTTGTTGCTCTCCTTCATCTTTCTCGAAACAAGCGTGCAGGAAGCATTGGGTGTCATGATGCTTCAATCTTATGTAAGCATCTTTTTCCACTCGGTTGTTTTTGCTCTATTTTTTTTTAAAAAAAAACAACATAGCAAAAAATAAGCAAAGAGAAAGAGAGGGAGAGGAGAGAGAGAGAGGTACAAGTTGAACGGATGAAAGATGATGAATCGAAAATAAGGTGCTGCTGTTCCGGAAGTTTTCATCCATGACGAGCCTACATTCCAAAGTTACTTCCTCTTCTTCTTTTTCTTCATCTCCCTGGCCGTCCTCGTCGTCACCTGCATAAGTGAAATAATTCTTCTTGTTTCCTTTATCATCGTCCTCGTCTACAATCAGTTCCTTCATATTCTCATCCGTCAATCGAAAGCGTATGCTCGGTGGAGATGAGATTGGAGAAGCATTTTTTCCAAAGCTCTTCTGCTTCTTCGATTCTTGGTTGTCGTTCTTCTTCTTGACAGGAACAGCAGAGAGGTAATGACCAGTCGCCATATGCTTGAAACGATAGAGGCGATCGTAGCAAACGGCGCCTCCTCTGTTTGTTCTCTTCAGCTCTACCATCCAAAGCGCATTCGAGTTCAGCAACTCTTGATGTTGTTGAGGTTGTGTTTTCATGTTGGTAAGATTACGTCCTCCCGCTCCACTTTTGAGGGCTTCTGCCGCCACGATTTGTTGAAGGTAAATCTTGCCTCCTGTGCCGGATGTTCTTGTTACTCTGTCATCATCATCTTCGTCGTCTGTAGTCTCAAAGATGAGATAACCTTCTGCTTCTTTGTGAAACAGCCGTATCACATCTCCAGCCATAAGTATGTCTTTCTCAACAGTCCCGGAAGAAGGTGAAGACAACGAAGAAGAAAGTGAAGAAGATGGAGAAGACGACGAAGAAGACAAACAAGAAGCAAAAGGAAGCACTCGCCAACTCTCGAGCACAGTGGCAGCATTGACTTCCTTGTAACGAAACAAAGAAGAGGTGGATTCCCAATGGTCGTTGGTTAACTTCTCTCTGCTGCTATGAAGATAAAGATCATGCTCTTTGCTAACGAGCAGAACTTGATCCCCGATCTGCACCATCTCTCCCTCTGAACGTATCTTGAAGCGAGGAAGAATGGTAAAGTAGGATCCTTCGTTGCCAGTCTGGTCAAGACCTACTCGTAGGCAGTGCTTCTCGATGTCAGCGATCTGTTTGACGGTCACTGTAACGAACTTGTTGCTAGTTTTGTGCAAAAGCTTTGTTTTTTGTAAAGGTTAGTGCATTCTGATGAAGAAAGATAATAGAGAGAGAGAGAGAGAGAGAGAGAGTAAACACAGGAAAAAAGAAGTTTTAAAAAGAGAGAAACCTGAATTGTTTGTCCGTAAAAGATAGGCTGAGC